>OZ023234.1:24163689-24199025 GCA_964006365.1 Trididemnum miniatum
AGGAAAGTTCGCCCGTGAGAAAACGAGGAGAGGAAACGAGGAAAGAACGAGGAGAGGCTTAGATTTGGAGTGTGTAGTTCTTTTGAAGGTTAGAATTTTTTTTTTTTTTTTTTTTTTTTTTTTTAGGAAAGTGGGAGGTTGCTATGCTGCACTGATGAGACCATAATAAGGTCGAAACGCGTCTGCAGCTGCAAATGAGTGGGTTACCATGGGGGCTTCTAGTGATGTGGGCTAGTTAGGCTAACGGTAACTTGGTTGTGGGTTAGTGGTTATAGGTTCTTTCATTGGGTATCGTTGTTTGGGGCCAGTCGCCTGCCAAAAATAGGGCACAACCTAGAAAAGAGATGAAGTCGAGATGTACAGGTAAAGCAATGCAAAAACAGAGTCTTTACAGTCTGGAATGAGTTTAGCCTGGATTGGCTGTGCGTAGCAAGGCTGACGAGACTTTGGTTATAGTCGAAATATTGCCATTGTTGTTATTATTACAGTATTTTTATTATTATTATTATTTTTTCTTCTTGCTTCAAACAGACATTGCTTCGTTTTGCCTTTTTGTACTTTCAGGTGATCAACTGACCTGCATGCAATTTCGGACAGACTTCTACATTGTGCATCCTGTTTCCAACCACCATCTTACGCTTTTGGACATCGGACATGCGTTTTTATTTCATTTTTTATTTATTTATTTTTTTTACGCTTAAAATTATGTGAAATGGCAAGACCTGGAGGTAGCCGGCCGATGCCAAATTTAGCTTGCTTAAAATTGCTATATTTAGTATTACTTCTGCTCTGTCGGTCGATCCTGCTGTAAAGTTCTTGCCATGTTGAGACATCACAGACTTCTGGAAACGGCTTAGCTCGCTGGTTCTCAAACATCTTACTTCATGGCACGGGATGTTTTTAAATCGGTGGTCTGGCTGGACAGGATTTCTTTTGGTAGGTTTCTTTGCCTGTTGGGCCTTTTAGGGTTCTCTATTGTCGGCAGCGCTCGGGGTAATTAAGGCGGGCATTACGTGTTTTATTCTTGCTTGTGTTCTTCGTTAGCTTTTCAGTTCTATAAGCGCTGTTACGACTTGAATTAACCTTGAAAGGCCACGCACTGTCATGTTTTCCTACCATTGCACCAAAGCATGGCAGTGTGGAATCTGTGACTCTCTTTGCTGTCTTTTTTATCTGACCGTCGTTTTTTTTTTTTTTTTTTTCTGTGCTGTATGTGTGTGTGTTCTTTTTCTTTATTTGATAAATCTCTATTGTCGGGTGCTCCAACCATGCTTCTCATGTTACTTTTCTTAATCTTCTATTCTCCCCTTGCATGTTACAACATTTATCGTTTTGTTGCTTCTTCCCTTTTCTCGTGCTGTCCAATTATACTGTATGTTATTTATGCATATTATTCTTGTGTTGACGGTACGGAAATGAAAGACACTGACTAACTAACTGACACGTTACTCTCTTGAAAATGTTTTGATTTGACACACCGTTTGCCTATAAAAAATATATTAATTTTTTAGACGTGGCTAGCAGTCGTTATGTCTTTGAGTGAAGGCCATATTGTTAAAAGTTAAAACTAAATTAATATTATTGGATTAATTATTACATTAATTAATTATATTAATGGATTTTTAAAATTTTCTTTGTTGTTAAAAAAGATGCATTTTCAGCAAAATGCGCGGCTTAGTACAAGGCCTATCTATCAATGGTAAAATTTTTTTTCGTAGAACTATAATATGAAATATTGGAATTCTGGTCGCTTTGCGGCCCAGTTAAGTATTTAATTTTGCTATGGGTCCCTAATAAATTAAAAGGTTAGACATCCCTGGTCTAGAGTAGATTACCATCGAATACATGTGCTTAGTGGTTGAAATAGACCAGTTTTTATGTATGCTGCTCACAAAAAGAAAGCAAAAGCCTGCAATTCTGCAGGCCTGAACAACAAAGCGAAATGGTCCAAACAAAATGTGGCCAAATGTTTTTGCAAAGTGCGAAATCACGCACAATGTTTTACTTTGAATACATCAGGTAAGTACCACTGTTACTTCCGCATCAAAGACCTGAATGCTGTTTCAAGTCCAAAATTTTTTCATGTCTCGATCGAGACATGATCATTTTCCGAGACTTTCAAGGTTCGAGACCGAGACGAGACATTGGCATAGCGAGACCGAGACGAGACCGAGACACTCAATAACGTGTCTCGAGACCGAGACACGTCTCGAGACATCCAGCTCTGCCAATAGCCAAGGATATTGCGATAAGATACGTCAAAAACTATCGGCGAAAAGTGATTTCTGCCTGATCAGATTGGATGCGTTTGGCCGTAAGGGGGTCCCAAAAACCGTTAGCGTACCTTTTCTAGGTACCACATAAAACCTAGTGCAAACAAAAGCTTACATTGACCAGATCAGGAAATGGTTTGCGACAGAAACTTTTTCGGCTGCTTTACCCCCGACAGAAGCCATTTCGAGTGATGACGTCACAAAGGTAGGCTATGCTAGCGTACCTTTTTTATGTAGGCCACCACACGAAACTTAGTGCAAACGAAAGCGTGCATTGCACTGATAACGAAATGGTAGGTGAAAAAAAGTTTTCGGCTGTTTTACCCCCGGTGGAAGCCCTCAAAGTTTTTGGATAGTTATGGGGGGAGTTAACCATCGTTTCTATCTAAATTAAGAAAAAATGAATGCTTTGCGTTCGCTTTTTGGGAGTTACGATTATAAGAGCTATCTTAAATCATTTTCATGAAAGAGCACTAATTTTTACGCAATAAAAAAAATGTACTTGAATTGACCCAGAAACTCGAGAGATAATAGACTTTTTGTTTCTTGTTTTTTGTTACGGTTGAGTGATTTTAAATGGAATATGGTTATTTACAGCTTAAAACTCGACACTAAACTATACAGTTGGACAAACTTACAGAAGAGCAGAACCTTGGACACCATATAAATGTGAATAGAAGACCTTAACTTTTAAATTTAGAGAAAAGCTGGTCAAAATTCCTAATTTAGTCATGCTTGAGTGATTTGGGGTATTTTTTCATTGAATTACAGTTTCAAATTTGAGGGCTTTGCAAACATCCAGTTAATACAAGCAAATGTTTGTGAAATCATTACCTTTTTTGCTTTTTTGTTCTTCCTTGTCCACCTTAAAGCCAGAAAAATTGACAGTACAGTATTTATATATGATCGTGTACTAAAATTGAACCAGAAACGAGCAAGGAAAGCATGACTAAAATTAGGAATTTTGACCAGCGTTTCTTCAAATTAAAAAGTTGATCGGCTGATCAGTTAAATGATTCACCAAGATATGCGACAACTGACCACAAATCTTTCTGAGTATAGTAATAAAAAAACTAATTGAGCACTTGAATAAAAATATTTTTAGATTTACAAACTGCTCGATGATGAAGCCACTTGGTTAATTTCGCGATAATGGTTTCTTCTAACACCTCATTGAAAGAATATTCACAGAACTCACAACAGCTTTTAGGTAGATGTTCCCAGTGGCGCACGCAGGATTTTTCAATGGGAGGGATTTCAGTGACGTCACATCGTGATAACGCAAAAATTTTACGTCATCACGATGTGACGTCACTGGCAGTATCAATTTAGATTTTTAACGTTTATAATAATTTTTCATCAAACCGGGCTGCTATAGCGTAGTTTTGAAGATGTCGCTATCCATGCGGAAGATTTGGGGTTCGATTCCCAAGCCGGTCAAATCAGACATACTGTAGCCAACGGCTCGCAGCCGCTGTGACGTTTCCTCGGACCTGTGTTGCCCAAGCGCTAAGACGCGGGGTCGTATCCCGCCACTTGCTATCACGCTTCTGTACTACAACGAGTGTAATGAAACGATTGGAGTGACGATTTGATTTAATTAAAAAAAATTTTGTGTGCAGCCATAGCTACTGCAGAGATACCGTGTTTAAGGAAACTCCTACTTACCAACTGCTTCACAGCAGCAGCATCAATGACAAAAATGCAGTTCAAGCAAAATAAAATAAAATAAATAACTGAGGTTATTTTCAAATTAAATTGAACCGAAAATTCAACAGTATTTGAGGGAGACTGCGAAGTGAGCTTGCGCTCTTCGAGTCAGCAGCCACCCGTTAAATATGTCAAATGCGATCGGCTCCAGCCGCGAGTCGAACCCGTCACGTAGGATCTGTCACCTGCGCGCGGTACCGCTAGGCCATGTCGCTGACACAAAACACATCAGAAAAACTTGACCACCGGTATTGCTGCATATCGCATCCGACGCATCGCAATGAAAGTTTCTCGAGGTTAAATTGAAAAGTTGGACAGAACAGAAACATGATAGCAATTTCGACCAGCTTCGCACGAAGAAAAGTCGGTTCGTTTCAAAATTAAGAAAGGTTTCATTTTTTCTGCAATCGTCGAGGGGAGTTGACTCCCGGCCCCCTCCCTTGCATACGCCACTGGGGCCCATCTCCGCGACTTGGCGCCTGGGAAACACAGAAACGTTGCAGCGGTGGCGAGCCCTTGGCGATCTTGTGTCGATTTGACTAGCCCGGGAATCAAGCCCCAGACCTTCCGCACTGATAGTCTGTGCGGTTAACCACTAAGCTAACGGCCGGTACCGGCCCAGAAATTGAACCCAAAACCTCCCGCGCCGACAGCGATGTCTTTGGTTAACCTCAACTGGCTGGTTTGGTTAACTCAAAACTATGACATCGCAAGCGGAGTATCTGCCTGCGTTGCATCCATTCTCTTCCAAGAATACCTTCTGCGCTGGAACGTTGTGTTGTCCAGCCATGATAGCCCTTGAGAACAATGGCTTTGTGACATCAATACACGACTCCAGTTTTAACAATACCCATTGACTTTGTCCATTGATTCAAGCGCAGCCCACCAGAAAAGTTTGACTACAGGAATTATTGCATCACAATGAAAGTTTCTTAAGATTAATAAGCAAGTTCGATAGCACAGAAAAACATGACAGCAATTTCGGAAATCTCTGTATAAAAAAAAGTTGGATGGTTCCAAAAAGTGTTTTTTATGTTTTTGAATCGTTAATGGGGGGGGGGAGGTTTGACCTCCAACCCACCCTCCCCGTGCGTACGCCACTGGATGTTCCTATATTTCTTAGAGCCATAATACTACAGTACCACCGTCGAACCTGTCTTTTCAACCACGCATGAAGCAATCTACACCAAAGTTGCTTCAATCTTTCTTTTCTGTCGTCTCTAATCAGATTCTCAGGTTCGTGTACGAGTACTTTTTGAGATTAAAAGTTTCGAGTACGAGTACTCAGAAAAGCTGTACTCGAGTGTACTCGAGTACGAGTAGCCTACAGGTACTCGAGTACTCCATCACTGGAAATTTTTCGCGATAATATAAAAATTCTACCCCAGCGATTTAGGAGTGAAAGTACTCGGACTCGGTCTAAAAATCAGTCGAGTACACGAGTACTTTGATATTTTTTTCCCGAGATGTCACGATCGTGGCTTCATTTAAATACACGTTGTTGCGATTCTTAGGGTATTCCCCGACCCCTGGACATTTGCTGGCTTGTTCCGGTTCCTGTTTTTCACCAAAATAAGTGATTTAAATGAAAGTGACCCAAGACTTCTGCCGTTTTCAGGAAGAATACAACGTAGTCAAATTTTCGATTTTTTTTTATTGCATGCATTTAATGTTGAGCTTCTATTCTTCATTAAACGTAAAAATCAAATTTCTATCGCATGCAGTTCTTGAAATATTTATGGGGCGCCGTTTGTAAACACTGATTTGTGCGACGATTTTTTGTTTATTTAAATAAATAATCACTTTAAACAAATGATCAAAGATAAATAAACAAAAATAAATATACAAAAACAAATAATCAAACTTTTTTGTTTATTTATTAAATAGTCACTTTATAATAAATAGTCAAAAAAGTTTGTCTATTTATTTTTGACTGTTTATATTTGCCTTTTTATTTTTGTGCAATCATTTTCTATCTATGTTATAAATTTTCAAAAATAAACAGTCAAAAAAAATCACGCACAAAACAGTGAAAAATAAATAAACAACAAATGTTGACTATTTATTTCACGTCCATAAAATGAAGCATGGTGGATGCTGATTGGATAAAAAATTGTTTAGTCATTTTCTTTGCCCGGGAATGCTGGTAGTGTGGAATGGAGTCTGTATTTGGTAAACACTTTGCATTGAAAGCACAAGCTGTTAACTGGTTAAACAAATCCAGTCTTATGCAGCAGTGCAGTTATACTACTTTGATTCATGAGAAAACTCTGAAACGTTTTTGCCTCGGTTGCTCCTCTTTTTTTCTTGAACTGTCTTACAATTGTCAAGGACGATACTGACTCCCCTATTTCTTATTGTTAATGATGAGACGCGCAACTAAACCCACTAACAGCTGAAGAACAGCTCGGTTTGCCTACCTTTTTACCAAATACAGACTCCATTCCACAATACCAGCATTCCCGGGCAAAGAAAATGACTAAACAATTTTTTATCCAATCAGCATCCACCATGCTTCATTTTATGGACGTGAAATAAATAGTCAACATTTGTTGTTTATTTATTTTTCACTGTTTTGTGCGTGATTTTTTTGACTGTTTATTTTTGAAAATTTATAACATAGATAAAAAATGATTGCACAAAAATAAAAAGGCAAATATAAACAGTCAAAAATAAATAGACAAACTTTTTTGACTATTTATTATAAAGTGACTATTTAATAAATAAACAAAAAAGTTTGATTATTTGTTTTTGTATATTTATTTTTGTTTATTTATCTTTGATCATTTGTTTAAAGTGATTATTTATTTAAATAAACAAAAAATCGTCGCACAAATCAGTGTTTACAAACGGCGCCCCATAAATATTAGCGAAATGAAATGGAAAAACACAACGTCGTGTTTTATTATTGATTTTAAAGTGTAAAGTTTAATTGTGAAAAATTAAAATGTACTCGGTACTCATACGCGAGCTTGTAATACTCGTACTCGAAGCCAACCACCAGTACTCGTACTCGAAGATTCTCAAGGCAAGTACTCGGTACTCGTACTCAAAAGTTGAGTACTCGACTTCATCACTGAAAATTACGAGACTCAGATACTGATACCAAGAAAGATCGTAAAATAAATTTTACCTCAGTTCTTCCAACTATTTCACTAACGACGCTACCAACATTTCCCCACACTGAATAACTCTAATTGCATGCACGTGGAATCCAGCACTTTTATACGCCAGACAAAGCTTCACAGAACGCTTTACAAAACAATAGAAACTTGCGCCGTACAGAAATAGCGTACTCCAGGCACAATTATTACACAAAGGAATAGTTTTAATTATTGCCCTACAGTACTTCTGAAAGTTTGTAAACACAAAGGCTCCATCCGAATGCAAATTAAGGCTCCATCCGAATGCTTAAATAATTTTAAAGTGTCTCTAAAAAACTTCCCAATTATAATATGATCGATGACGGATGAAGGATAGAGGGATAGTTGATCGGCAGCACGATATCAGTTGGATTGCAAATAGACACACAAGCGCGACAATTTTATGATATACTGTAAACACCATTTTCACGAAGATCAATAGTTTTCTATTTAATGACAATTTCCTTCAACAAAAGAACGTCAATCAGGAAACGATGTCAATTTGAAATCGTTTTACTTAAAGTGAATATTGTTTTACCAAAAATTATGTAATGTACTGTATAAAGAAAAATTACCTAAAATAGATTTTTGATTTGATTTTTGGACAGGTAAAAATAACACTTCGTCGATCGATGTGATTGCCTATAACAAGCCAAGTTGGGAGGATACCATATAAATTTTTCGGCGAACATATATAATTTTAGTTTCATTTTTGTGTTTTACTCCAATTTCTGTTGCAACCAAGGACACCCAAAATTTACGACTTACATGTGAATTCGACACATGTTTTTGACATGTTTGCCACATGCTTGGATGTGTGTGCGACTCAATAAATGTTGTGAGGCCGAAAAGTATGACTTCTTGAAAGCGATAGTTTTTTTGTAAACCAAAACAACAACCCACAACAAATTATTTTAAAATTGGTATAAAAAACTCCCAAAAATTGGTGGCAAGCTTGTGTCAAATGCCACGCGCCGCGAGTGTCACCAGTCTACCACGACAAAAATACGTGAAATCACAAGTGAATGTTTGCTGGCAAAGCGGCTTGTTCCGTGAGGTCACACGCGTCACTTTGAAGGCTGCTTATATTTAAAGAAATACAGTAGGCTACTTGCACAGCATTACAAGCAGTACATTGGCCCGTCAAAGTGAAGATATGTTTCGTTATCAAAGATTAGGCCGCCGGTATCAGAGCATAGTAACAATTTAATTATCTCGCAATTGGCTTTACTACAAGTAGGCTATTTTATGCATTATATTGGCCTGTCAATGCGAAGAAAAATTGCTTTGCAGGTTTCATTTTTTAAATTGTGTTACTAGAATTATACCATTTTTTACTGCGAACCTAAACCGGAACTTTATAAACCAGTTTTGAAATATTTTTTACTGGAGTGAACCCAAACCGGAGCGTTTTATTCAGGGCCGAAACTAGGCAACGCGCCCCCCCCCCGAAATCATCTTTCGAGGCCCCCCCAAATTTTTTTCTTGGATGGCGATACAAAAGAGCGAGCCCCGAAGGGGCGATGTCCAGCTAGGGGAGTCTGGGGGCATGCCCCCCCAGAAAGTTTTGCACAATTTGACCTTATTTTGGAGGCTTTTTGTGCGTTTTGAGCCTTTAACATTCCTCAGTTTTAACAAGGTTTAGTAGTCTATTTTACTAGGTCCCTTCCAAACTCATTAAAATAATGCCGCAAGCAAACCCTGCTCTAACATTTCGCTACCCATGCGAAGAAAAAACGTTTTTAAGGCTTACTTTTGCGCCCTTCACTTGAGGATAAGGGGCCCTTAGTATGCTACTAAACGTTTGTTTGCTAGTTTTGCGACTGCTATTTTTTGAAAAATTTGCAGGAGCCCCCCATGACCAAAAGCATAAATATGGTATGGGGGCCCCACATCGCGCGAGTAAAGACAAAAAATATATTGAATCTTAGAATAGACCTATCTAAGGCACCTATATCATACGTGCCCCCCTTGTTGGGGGTTTCGGGGGGCGCTAGTTTCGGCACTGGTTTCACTTTATCTGAACCTTAACCGGAACTGAACCGAAATTTGAAAACCACTGTTGAATAGGGTGTCCCAAAAAACCTTACTTTCGAAAAACGAGCTGTAACTTCGAGAAGTTCCTCTTTGGGGTGAAAAACCACCAAAGCTAAAATTTGTTTGAAATCCGACCTCGTTTGACGCCTGATCAATGAGGATTTTTGTTCCGGATGAGTGATTTTCCTCAAAATAGCCATATCTTGGTAACTACTTGACCTAGAACGTTGGTTTTTGGCTTAAATGATGCAGAGTGTATGGTTTCCCATCTGTCTCCAATACATTTATATGATCTAAAATGTGTGTAAATAGACATATATGAAAAAACTGAAATGTGAAAAAACTCTTTAACTGAAAAATGGCACAGATGAAGCTACTACTGGCGAAGGCTTAGTGCAAGTGCTGGAAATAGGTGAAAACACCCATTTAAAAGATCTGATTGGCCGTAACTTTTAGGCATTGTTTGCATTACTAGCTCTTGCGAATTTTTTTCCACGTAAACTACCAAAAGCTTGGGTTGGTACATAAAACTACAAAATTTTTCATACATGTGTGGAAAAAATGCAATGCAGAAAGAGCGCTAGGAAAAGCTACTAATGTACACAACTTATCATCAGTTCCAAAAACTTTGGTACGAAAAGAGACTTTATTCCAAGATTATAGGCTACAAACCAGATGACGCAATCAGAGTACCAAACAAAGTTCCAGTACTACTACCAAGAAATTTGTCCAAAGTTTTCATTGGCAGTAGTTCTGAAGTCGTTTGCCCTTGATCATTTGATGTGCTTTACAATGTTGTTTCTACCGGCTTTAGTTTTTAAGGCTAGAAATAAGCTTTTTGTTTATCATTGAACTACAAACTGAGTAAGTACATTGATACAACGCTGCAAGTTTTTTGTGATTTATATTGGTTACTTCGCCAGTTTTAAAAAAATCTGCATCAATCTTCTGTTTTGATCAAATAGTGCTCATTGTCACGTCTAGTTCTCATAACTAGGGCGATTTTTTTGACCTAAAAAACTTGAAGATGTGACTTTATTTTCACAAAAATGCAACCCAAACGTGACTTGAAAAAAAAACTTCAGACACCAAAAAAAGCAGCAGTGGTTCATGCTAAAAAGCAATAAAACAGTCTCAATAGATGCTCACATTATGGTGCACGCACGTGATAGTATTTAACATTCTTTGGTTAAAAAGTTTCTGTCCTTAGCAAGTAGCTTTAACATGGAAAAACTGCTTGTTACTGCAACTTGTACCACTGAGAAGGGAAAGCTGGTGCAAATGCCCAGAGGCCCACGCTGGGGGTGGGTGACTTTTTTTTCTAAAAGAAAGCGCTATATTTAATAAACAGCAGCAACATTTAGTAAATAGCAGTGACATTTAATAAACAGCAGCGATATGTAATAAATAGCAGCGACGTTTAATAAATAGCAGCGACGTTTAGCTAAAGTGCAGCGAAAAATTAAAATGCTGCGGCAATATGATAATGAGATCAACAATGTTTCCATTAAGACTAATCTTGAAATCGATTTTGAAAAGTTTAATATTTATTTATTTAAACTTGAATTACTATCGGCACAGAATATCCATATTACTAATAGTGGAACCACTCTTTGTGCTCAGTGTCCTGAACGAAAATAAGAGCTTAGATATTGTGTTGCCATTTTTTGTTTTTGTTTTTAAATTTTTTTCAAGAAATTTACAAAGAGTTTCTAGTCTACTTTATTGTTAAACTAATTTGGCAATAAATCAGAAAAGTGAGAAATTTTGGTATGGGGTAAATGAAAAAGTATGGGGAAGTATTGGAAGAGGCGTGGGGGTTGTGAGGAAGTGCGGGGAAGTGTCGGGGAGGTGAGGAAAGATGTGAGGGGTTTGGAGAAGTGTGAGAGAGTGTGGGCCGTGGGGAGGTGGAAGGGGAGTGTGGGAAAGTGTGGAGAGACGTGTAAGGTGAGTGTGGGGGATAGGTGTTGAGTGTGGGGGTGTGGGATGAGGTGTTGGGTGAGTGTGGAGAGAGGTGTAGGGGAGGTGTAGAAGAATGCGTGGGCTCCCAACACTTTCTCACACATCCTCACACACTTCTTCACACCTCCCCATATCCCAACACACTTTCCCCCACAACCTCCGATACCAATATACTAAAATTCCGATACCAATATACTAAAATTCTACAGACCCAGTCTGAGCTAATGCCTGTTTCTTGCGGTGTCCCCCAAGGTTCGTGCTTGGGCCCACTCTTATTTCTGATGAATATTAACGACCTCCCTTTAGCTACAACAATTGAAACGACCTTATATGCTGACGACACATATCTAGCTATGTCTGACAAAAATTTAGATTCTTTAGAAATTCGCGCCAATAAAGAAAGTTCAAAAATTGATCTATGGCTACGGAAAAACAAACTGTCTTTGAATTACTCTAAATCAAACTACATGATTGTCAATGGCAATCCAAGGAAAACTGTTGATGATAACTTTAAGCTGATCCTAAATAATTCTGCGCTGATCAGAGTTTCGTCGGTTAAGTACCTCGGCTTGCACATTGATGAACATCCAAACTGGTCTGTTCATTTGAAACATCTCTCAAATCAATTGTCAAGATACTCCGGAATTTTTTACAGGCTTCGTGATTTTGTTAACGTGGAAACTCTGTGCATGCTATACTACAGCTTTATCTACAGCAGATTACAATATGGCATGAGTGTATGGGGCACGGCTACCAAAAATTATCTAAGTGAAATCAGTCAAAAATCAAATCAAATCTTCATTATACTCGCCGTATTACGCCGAAGCGTGTAACGAGTTGCGGGGCCCATCTCCGCGGCTTAGCGCCTGGGCAACACAGCTCCGAAGAAGCGTCGCAACGGTGGCGAGTCGTTGGCGACACTGTGCCGATTTGACCGGTCCGGGAATCGAACCCCAGACCTCCCGCACCGATAGCGTGCGCTTTGCAACTGAGCTAACGGCCGGTACAGTGAAATCAGTGTCAGACTAAATTATATAATTCGTAGTATTACCCGTAGCAACCGTTATACGTCAATGACTTCGCTGCATAAAAAACCTAAATTTTTAAAACTTCATGACGTATACAATTTGGAACTTGGCAAATTCATGTTTCAATTGTGTAAAGGAAATGTGCCGAAAATATTTCATGATTCGTTCATGAAGATTAATCAAATTCATCATCACAATACAAGATCCACTGAAAAAGCAATTTATTATTTACCGCATATGAACAAAAGTTTTTCTCAAAAAACTCTTTCGTACAGAGGAACCAAACTCTGGAAAGAGATTGATAATGATATAAAAAGCACACACTGGGTTCCCTTTAAAAAGGCTTACAAACATTTTTTATTGCAATCGTATTGATGTTTATTGAATATGCTTTTCTTTGTATAATCTTGTTTAAATGTTTTGAATTTACTTAATTGATTACTCACTGAAAATTTGATAATTGGCAGCTAAAAATATTAGTAATCGTTTTTTTACTCTGTGATTTTCTTTTTCTATGTGTGATGTATATTCTGCGACTGTCAGGAAGCATCTTGATTCGAAAACCTTGCGGTTAGTCGATGCTTCCTGGCCATTTGTTTACTGGAATTTTTTCCTTTTTTATATTTTGTTATATTGTGTAGTGAATGAATGGCGAAATAAATCTCTCTCTCTCTCTCCACACTCACCCAATACACTCTTCCACACCTACCCCATACTTCCCCACATTCCCGACATCTCCCCCACACCCCAACACACTTTCCCATTCTTCCCCCACATTTTCCCATTCTTTCCATATTTCCCCCATATTTGATCCAACTCCTTAACCCACCAAAAATTCCCCAGCTCCCCCACCATCCATACTCTCACAAATTCTTTACACTCCCCCATTCTCCCTCAATTCTTTCCCATACTTCCCCATACTTTCTTTATCATTAACCCCATACCAAAATTTCTCACTTTGCTTATGTATGGCCAAATTTTGTCTAGCAATCAAGTATACTAATCACTCCATGTAAATTTCATAAAAAAAATTAAAAACAAAAATAAAAAATAGCAACACAGCATCTAGGCTTTTTAAAAAGTTTAGCGTCTTTGTGGACATACGTAACATTGCTTTTTTGTTGGGTGGGTCCAATGAAAGAATTCTATGCAGCCTACACTGTGGCTGCACTCTGAAGACAACCGCGATTTGATGTTACGAAAGATGAAGAAATGGAAACACTGTTGATCTCATTAGCGTATTACCGCAGCACTTTGATTTTTCGCTGCACTTTAGCTAAACGTCGCTGCTATTTATTAAACGTCACTGTTATTTACTAAATGTCGCTGCTGTTTATTAAATGTCGCTGCTATTTATTAAATCTTGCTGCTGTTTATTAAATATCGCCGCTATTTAATAAATGTCGCGTTATTAAATATCGCTGCTATTTAATAAACATCGCTGCTATTTATTAAATGTCGTTACACTTTGGCTGTTGTTGTATTTTTCGAAGCGTTTTAGCTCCAGGTCACTTCACTTTGTGCCATGGCCCCCCCCCCCATACCTTTTGACTCTGCCTTTTAGTAAAAAAAAAAAATATGGTGCCAAGTGACTGAAATACGCCTGACTCTTTTGGTGGTTTCAGCAGCTTATGGCCAGGGACGGATCCAGGAGGTAGGATGAGGGGTATGCATCTTTCACTCAGCCACTTTCCTAAAATATTTTTGATGTATAAAATTTTTCCTTAATTTCGAACCTCTTCAATAGCGATAAGCCTTAAGCACGCATAATCGAAAATGTGCAAACAAAATGCATCATATTTGGCGAAGCACTCAGAATCAGGGCAAAAAAATTAAACAAAATTTGCGACAAAATTATTCTAAAAGCACTAAAGTAGCCATAACAGCACGTAAATTTTCAAAAATTTTCCGGAGGAGCATGCCTCCCGACTCCTTAGAGCCTTTTTTGTTCCTCAATCAGCTTCAAATTTGTACTGCAAAAAAATACGCTTAAAAAATGTGGAAATTACGGCCCCCCCCCCTTTTAAAAATTTTCGCTACGCCACTGGCAGTTGGTAACACAAGTGAGAAATGATTCGAAAACCATTGCATTATGTATCAATCGAAATTCTACAGTTGCAAGCTTCCCCAAAATGCCAGAAGTATGTCGACCACAGAACGTCGCTCGTTTGACCGTTGCGCTACAGAATATTCTGTAGAATATTCTATAAATGCGCTATATTCTATTATTATGTGGAATAATTGGTTCGCGGTACAGAACTTGAGAATAGCTGTGAAAAAAGCTGTTTTCGCGTTAGGCTTCAAGAAACCCTCTGTCATAGCTCTTTGAGAGCTTTGAGAAAAGCTGTTGTCCCAGTAACTCTTTTTGAGTAGCTTTGAAAAAAGCTGTTGTCACAGAAGCTTTTCGTGACGCACTCTTCTGTGGGTAATCGCGTCAAAGTGGAAACGAGAAAGCAAGGCCTGGCGATTCATAAATATCAGTTTCGGGCGGCAGCGAAGCGGTAGTTACATCAACGAATCCAATCGAGCGCGGGAAAGTCACGCACAGTTCTGATTGGACAAGTCGTGCGAAACTAAATTTTACTTGAACAGTTTAAGAGTACAGACAAACTCTTTCTGCTTGGATAGATTAGGTCGCCGTACGTTAACGTAGCTTGCTTCGAGCAGACTAAGATGGAAAGGACTGCGCGCAGTGTCCAGAATAGAGAATTGATCATCGTTGTAACTGGCAGCACATTGGTCGTTTTCTAATAAGTGTTGTCCAATTGCCGAGTCACATTCTGGAGTGGGTTGTTTACGCTTCCACGCTCGGTTAGGTTGCACTCACTGGGAGGCTGTGTGCTGTCGTAGCCATTTCGGAACATGCTGCTTGATGCGGTCTTGAAGTCGTTGAGCTGTTCTACCTACGTACCGACTGTCGCAGTGGCACTTATACTCATAGATGACGGAACTCTTTTGAATGGCAGGTAGAACATCCTTCCGACTTGCAGGCAGCATTTGTCTGGAGACAAATACAGTCCGTAAAGCCACGGATCCATAACAGTTTTCAACAGCGATTCGGAGGTTCCTTTCCAGTGTCAGCGCCGCCTTGCCAGTGTAGATGACCCGGAGGTAGCCTGGATACTTATCAAGGCCAAACCGCTTGGGCGGTGAAAACTGCGTGATCTTCTTGGATATTTGTTTAAGAATAAAATCCTCAGGGTATCCATTGTCCATTAAGATTTCCTTGATCCGGTTGGTTTATTCCTTCAGTTTGCTTTTGGAGCATATCTTCAAGGCACGATGAACAAGCGTTGACACTAAACTGGTTTTACGTTTTATCGGCGTAAAGGATTCCCAGCGTAGGTACTAGCCTGTGAACGTCAGTTTGCGATAAACTTTCGTTTCGTAGCTGCCCTTCGTGTGTTCAACGTGGGCGTCGAGGAAAGGAAGAGAGTTGTTCTTCTCTTTTTCAAAAGTAAACTGAAGAGAGGAATGTAGACCGTTAAGTCTGATTAAAAATTCCTCTGACTTATTTTCACTTTGAAAGATGACAGAAGTTTCATCGATATAGGCCTACCTGAAATACACGGCAGGTTTGGATATTTCAGAAAACAGCTTTTCTTCATAATATCCAACGAAGATGTTGGCTAAAGCGGGGCAAAGCGGTAAACCCATAGCCACTCCATCTATTTGCCTGTAGATGGTATTGTCAAAACTGAACTCAACCGTACTTGTGGCACTGGGCAACAGTTCCACAAATACCTCTTTTCGAATACAAGGTTGAGAATCAGGGATGTTATACAGCGTATCTGCACATATCGCGATGGTTTTATCTAGCGGGACATTCGTAAACAAGCTGCTTACATCGAACGAACACATAAAACTATCAATCTACCCATTCAGTTTTCGAATGTAATCGGCAAACGTGAAAGAGTCAAAAATGCAGTGTGCTGTGTCACGGTCCAATACCGGTTGCAGCAAGCTGGCTAACCACTTGCTTAATTCATGGTGAGCAGAGCCAGTCATAGACAAAATAGGACACAATGGAACTTTCAGCTTGTGCGTCTCAGGCAGTCCATACACCTGGGGTCTCTGGGAGCTTGTAGGACATATAAATCGGTAAACTTCTTCAGGAATAAGCTTAGCCTTGAATAATTCAAGGAGTCGCTTTTGAAGTCGTGACTCGATGGCAGCGGTGTTGTCGCACGTCGAAGCTGGTCCAACACGTTCGAATTTTGTCTCATCATGTAAAATGTTGTTCATTTTATTGGTGTACAGCAGTGTTGTAGTCGAGACCACATGCTTCGAGACCGAGACCAAGACCGAGACCGGATAATTTTTTCGAGACCAAGACCGAGACCAAGACCGGGTGTTTTTCGAGACCCATGGTTCGAGACCGAGACCAGCAAGAATCGAGACCGAGACCAAGACTGAGACCGGCAATTATTCGGCTTACTAAAACAGATCTAAAACACCAACAATAAACTGTATAGCAAATTTTTATTTTTCTAAAAATTGCGAATTACACTTCAAATAAACAAGCATCTCTAACATGTCCAACGAGAGCTTTGCTCGGTGTGGCCGCATCATTAACCCACCCGCACTAAAAATTCGCTCAACGGGAGCTGATGAAGCGGGTACACAAAATGCATGGTTAGCAAGTTTTAACAACGCAGGAAATTCATTGCTCTTTTTTTGCCAAAAGTCAAAGATGTTTGAAGGCCCTGCAGTCATGGTTGCCACTTCGCTCAAATACTTCGTGAGTTGTGATCTTGGGTTCGCAGTTTGATTTACGGTCTCTGCAGTTCAATTTCTATTCTGTAACCCGAGGTCTATTCTACCTAGCTACCGCGTAAGCCATTGACTATATGCAGCTAACAAATGTTCACGTTTGCACTATAAATTGTCTAGAAGTAGAATGCCTACCTTCCGTCAGAAAAGAAAGCATCGGAAGGTTGTCATTACATTATTTTGTAACCTAAAATAAATCGTTCCTGCTATTAATTAGTTTCGCTGTATACGAAATCAAATTAATGTGGCGTGAGCGTGGGATTTAAAAATTCTGTTTTGAACTTTTGAGTTATGTCGAGTGAGCGTGCTGGGATTTAGAGCATTCTGTATTGAGCTATGAGTTGCGAGCGTGAGATTTAAAAATTTTGTTTTGAATTTTTGAGTTGTGTCGTGGTAGCGTGCTGGGATTTAGAGCATTCTGTATTGAGCTATGAATTGTGCGCGTGGGATTTCGAGAATTTAGCTTAAGTCGCGACACGAAACAACTTTCGCACCTCACAATCACGAGTTAAACCAGAGTCTATTGCGTCCGAGAGGGGCAACAATAGTACATGTTTTAAAAAACAGCCAAAAGGTTTGCATGGTGTATCAAAAAACAAGCCGGTCTCGAGACCAGTTTTGACCGTACGAGACCAAGACCACAACACCTCGAGACCAAGACCACGAAAATATGTTCGAGACCAAGACCAAGACCGCTAAAAATCGGTCTCGAGACCGGTCTCGAGACCGAGACCGGTCTTGAGACCTTCATCACTGGTGTACAGTACATCCTCGTTTATCCGGCCCTCGATTATCCGGCTCCTCGATTAACCGGTCGTGTGAGTTTGCTGCTGAAAGGCGAGAAAGCACTATCAAACAAACCTCCATCCTTTCGTTTTTCAGCAATAGTACTGATGAAAGTTAAACTGTTTAATAACTTATTTTGTTGAACTATGTGATTTTAAACTTTACCCAAATGTCTCTTTCGTTTAGCATTTAAATTGTTTTGTGGCTAAGCTTGTTCTCATACTAACTTCGTTTTTTTCGTTCTTTTTTCTTAAGGTCTTTTCTTATCCAGCCAAATGCTTATTCGGTCAAGATTTTGGAAAAAGGTTGCCCAACATGACCGGATAATCGAGGATGTACTGTAATCACTTTTATTCAAAATGACTGCGCCTGAGCCCTTGTCCGGTTTGGTGATAGTGATGCTATCATTTCTTCGCAATTTGGTAATTGCGGAGAACCACTCTTTTTGCATCACAATGTCATGATTGTCAGGTTTACTCTCGCAATAGATATAAGCCAGATCAGCGAAGAGCGCCTTCAGTGAATCGCGTTGCTCTTTGTTTGCAGCCGCATGGTGTTGCAACTGGGCCCAAAGTGACTCGAATTCAGCAAAAGTTTGCTCCTTGCTTACTGACTTCGGTGGTAAGCCAAAGCTCAGTCCATGCGAGAGTACAAACCTTTCCAAGTCCGACAGTTCATATTCTGAAAGATTCAAAATATGTTGCTCAGTGTCACTCAAGGCTTTGCCAAAGCGTTTGCTCTTGAGTGAAGCCAGTTGACGTAGCTGTTGGTTGTTGGTCTTCCGTTCTGCTCGTTCATCCAGAATCGACAAGTATCTACAGAAGCGAATCCTGTCAAAGAAAGACAAAAAGGCGTCGGCAGCGTGCCAATGGGATTGGTAAGCCCTCCGCAGCCTTCTAGATTATGTGGCAAGCCTGTCTATTTCATCACTCAAAAACGCTCGTTCCATTTCAGGACTATGCCTGACACGGGATTTCTCGAGACGGTGAGTAATGAATTTCGAGGCAACTCTTTTCGAAGAAATGCCGTCGACAATCTGCAGTTACGGACCTTGCCTCTAGTTCGCACCACATTATTCAAAACAGCAAAGCGGATGAATTATTTGTCCAAACTCTACAAGCTACCTATCTCCATATGGACTTTGGGACTGTTTTGAACACGATAGGTCTACTTGTGCATATTTATGTACGTATTTATTTGTTATTCGCCGATGGGGCTAGTTTAATGATATTACTTTATTTTAGTCCTTAAGCCCGAGTCACACGAAGCTAATTTATTAGCCGCTAATGCACTAGCTGCTAATAAATTAGCCAACTCGCTCAGTGTGACCGGTTATTCGCTACTAGCTAGCAGCACTCGCTAGCTAATTTACTCGCCGCTAATAAAGTTGAACATGTTCAACTTTATTAGCTACTAGCTAGCTAATTCGGCCGCACTCGCAAGATAAAAACAATGCAAGCGTTATGACATCACAAATTGATGTACCGGATATATCAGATCCACATGTCATGGCACTTTCTGCGTTCTGCTGTACAATCCTACACAAAATCTAAAAAGATGTCGAAAAAACAAGGGTTAAAATGGAATGGGAATGCGGTAGTTGATTTTTTGAACACTTACGAAAAATATGAAATTTTGTGGGACACGAATAATGAAAACTATTTAAAAAAAATGCCGGGGAGCACAGTTTTAAAAGATTATACGAAGAGCTTAAACATGCTGGTCCAGAGCTGCAAATTCCGAACGAGGAAACCTTAAAAAGAAAAATAAAAAGTATTAAAGACTGCTACAGGATCGAGCTGAATAAAATAAAAAAATCAAGAAAAAGCGGGTGTGGAACAGATGACGTGTACAGGCCAAAGCTAGTATGGTTTAATAGAGCAGTTGCCTGTCCAGCTTCTGCGCATGCAAGCCGTATTAACCGGTTTATGACTTTCCGCTGTCCTTTCGGCACACTTGCTGTTTTTGCAACATTCAAAATTTTGATTAATCGCCTCGTGTGACCATGTTTTGTAGCTAATATTAGCTGGATAATATCAGCAGCGAATATGCACGTGATCGCCTCGTGTGACCATGTTTAGTAGCTAATATTAGCTAGATAATATTAGCAGCTAATATTAGCGGCTAGTAAATTAGCGCCGTGTGACTCGGGCTTTACGTGGTTACATCCGGGTGTGTGTCGGGCTCTATGACGTATTCGCACGTGCGAGCCGTAGTATATAACCTCGTGCGTTATTGTTTCTGTCCTTTTTCCCTTTTTTCGATGTGGATTTCGCTGTGTTGATGTGTCTCAATTCGAGGATCGTGATTGTGGACACGTGGTTACATTTATCTATAGTAGTCAAGGGCGCAACCAGGGGGGGGGGGCTAAGGGGGCTGAAGCCCCCCCCTTAGCATGTCAGATTCAATAAAAGAAAAAGAAGAAAATAATCGATTCTACAGTAATAAACATGTGCGAGCAACCTCAACAATGTACTGCTACGCTATTCTAGTCTCGTTTCAGAATTGTGGCAGATCAGCATTACGACTTTCACAGTTACAGTAAATTATTAAAAACATAAAAGGATCGGCTTGTGATAATCGCGTTTAAACGGTGCATCGCTTGACCAATATCTACTTTTATAATTCCTTATGACGCAACAAAGTTTTATTTCAGTTACTTGCAGATTTGTAGATCATAATAAAACCAGACATTTTAGCTAGATTTCATTATTAGCAAGATAAAATTGCTGTTTCAATTACCGAATTACGTAGTGGTGAGATTCTAGATGTCCCTGGGTGAGATAAGCATATGGATAAATTTTTAGTCAAAACTGGTACCGGTAATAAAAAGCGAAAAGGTACGGAAGATGAGTCTGCGCCAGCAGGGAGTGTGCAGCGACTAAACACAGATGCAAGTTCATCTTCGCAGTCTTCAACTGCGATTAGGCCTACTGGAAATTGGTTTCCAAATGACATCGGTCAATATGTTAATAAAACTCTCTCAAATTCAGATAAAAGAACGATTCTTTTAAACTGTTGGACTCCACCTTTGTCATATACGTTTCCTTCACTGAAATTTGGAAAGCAACAACGCAGTTTTCAAAGACACTGGCTTGATGAATTCAAGTGGTTAGCTTACAGCGATGCATTGCAAGGTTCCTTATGTAAATGGTGTGTTGCATTTGCTTCTGAAACAGTCACAAGAAGTGCCCAGACACCAGGAGCGCTTGTTTCTATTCCTTATGCCAACTATAAAAAGGCAAAAGATTATTACCTCAAACATCAAAATTGCAAATATCATGAAATGGCTGCTACTTTGTTTGAAAATTTTGTTTTCACAACTCAGGATCCGGAAAATGATATTCAAAATATCCTTGTAAATTCTAGGCTCAAGACGATTGGCAATAATCGAAAACGACTACTTCACATAATAAGGTGCATCGAATTTTGTGGCCGACAAGAACTGCCTCTACGAGGTCATAGGGATTCCGGGCCCCTTACTTTAGATGCGCCTAATCATAATGAAGGTAATTTTAGAGCTGCTCTAAGGCTACGATTGGAATGTTTGGATAAGGAAACGGCTGATTTGTTTTTTAATTCTCCTCGCAATGCAAGTTATTTGAGTTGGAAAGTCCAAAATGATATAATTTCGATAATGGGAAGCCAAATTCAGAACCAAATACTTTGTGATATAGCTGAGAACAAATATTTTGCGACTTTGGCCGATGAAACTTCTGATGAGAACCAAGAAGAGCAACTCAGTATATCTATTCGCTTTGTTAAAGACAATGCGATGTATGAAGAATTCATATGCTTCGTTGCCGTTTCGTCGACCACTGGCGAAAATCTGGCTTCTACTATTCTTTCGGAGCTAAGCAAACTAGGTCTTAATCTGGATCACTTAAGGGGTCAGGGCTACGACGGTGCAAGCAACATGAGTGGCAAGGTTTCTGGTGTTCAAGCTCGAGTTAAAGAGCTATATCCTCTCGCCATGTACACTCGTTGTTCAAGTCATGTATTCAACTTGTCAATAAACAGTGGTTCAAAGTTGAGAATTATTGACAACACCTTATCTACAATTGGTGATGTTTGCACTTTTCTATCTTGTTCGCCGCATCGAGTTCATGCCTTGCAGGATAACATTACCACAGAAGTTCCAACCGCGAGCCACCAACGATTAAAACCCTTGTGTCCGACACGGTGGGTAGAGAGGCATGACTCCATCATTATTTTTTTAGAGCTCTTTCCGGCAATAGTGAAGACACTCAGAAAATTTCAAGAAATTTTCCGAGTTTCTGACAAAGCAACTTCTTTACTGAATAGTATTGAAAAGTGTAGCTTTGTGGTTGCTTGTTTCGTGCTTGAAAAATTTTCCGGATTATTCTTGCCATTATCAAAAATGTTGCAAAAAAAGGATTTGGACATATTCTCAGCCAATGAGCTAATTGAAAGCTTGATCAAGTCTCTCGAAGACGACCGCGCAGATGGTGATGTTTCATTCGGAAAAGTTTTCGAGAAAGTTCAGAACGTGTGCCAACTTCACGAAATTGCATTGATATGTCCTCGAAGAGCTACTGAACAAATATATCGGGAAAATTATTCAACGGATGACGTGGAGGTATATTACCGCCAATCAATATATGTGCCATATATCGACCATTTAATTATGCAAATGACTGAACGATTTGCAGATCAAAGAATCAGATGCCAAAATCTTTGGTGTTTGATTCCAAAATATATTGTGACACAAGCATCTGTAGAAACAGACTACTTGTTAGAGTTATACCAACAAGATATTGATAGTTCAGTTGTTACAGTTCCTGAAATCTCGCGATGGAGGGAAAAATGGAAGTATAAAGATGTCTCCACTCTTCCAGCTAATGCAGTTGAAGCTCTACGTGCATGCAATGTTGACGTTTTTCCCAACGTTCGAAAGTTGCTTATAATTTTAGCCACTCTACCTGTGACAAGCGCAACAAGTGAGCGCAGCTTTAGCACTTTGAGACGTTTGAAAACGTACTTGCGAAAGACAATGGGAGAAGAACGTTTACCTGGTCTAGCTTTGCTTGCAATTCACCATGCTCGATCCATCGACAAACAGGATGTTTTGAACGAATATGCAACAAGCGCCAATAGGCGTTCTGAGTTTGTTCTTTGAACTTGTTTTTAGGTCCATATTTATCCTCCTGTCACGGGAAAGCAACAGAGGCTCTACTTATTTAACGAAACCGTACCCGAAAGGTGTTTCCAGTGATATGACTTTTGAGTGTCCGATTGTGTCCTTAAATTCCTGTTACCGGTACGTTGTTTCGCTGCTTGTTAGAGTTCACCGAGCAGAGATTGTCGCATATAGCGTCTTATCCAAGGACGAACAACGCGACAGAGGGTAGGAGTTAAATTAAATGGAGATCATTCAAACGCAATATCCACTTGACCGTGCTGCCGATTTTTTGAGCATAGATAAGAGATGAAGTCATTGGAGAGTTTTGTCGTTTTTGCAATGTTATTAAATTTTGTCGTTCGTTTATGCAGATACGTTGCTATAGTGAGAGTGCTAAAGGAAGAAAGCAAAATGGAGGGTTACATTGATTCATAATTTTTTAAGGGCACACTTTTGTTACATCTATGTTGTGCATCACAACCGTGGTATTGAGCATGCTTATATATATAGTAACATTCTTTTAATCAGATGCCAAAATCGTTGGTGTTTGATTCCAAAATATATTGTGACACAAGCACCTGTAGAAACAGACTACTTGTTAGAGTCACGGAAAAAGCAACATTCTTTTATTTACATTGATCGATTTTCAGTTCATATTTCTGCGGTTTGTTACTGTTTGGGAGGAAAAGACTATAGGACAGATATGCGGTGAGAAATTTAATCATCCTTGCGTATTAAAGTTACGGTAGTTCAAGATTTGCACAACCATTAAAAAGGCAGAATTTCTCCTACCTTCACCAACATATCTTGCACTTTCATACAAAGCAGTTGTTTTATTTAAAAATCTGGTCTCTTTCAACAATAAACTGAACTGTTTTGAGTCAAACATTCGGTTTCAAGGTTAAAGCTCCGTGACTACGCTCCGAACGTCACTGGGTAAGCTTTTAGAGCATTACCTAGAATCGCTATACAGTAGTTAAAGCTACACCGTGCCTCGTTTAATTATACAAATGCACCAATAGGCTATTGAATTTTTGCTTTGAAAAGTATATAGTTCAGCCCCCCCCTTAGCAAAATCCTGGTTGCGCCCTTGATAGTAGTAGTAGTTTATTTTATTTAACGACCAGAAAAACACCTAACAAAAACAATGGCCGAAAAACAGGTTACAGCGACAAAACGATATACGTTGAAACGTGCAGGAGTTAAAAAATAAACATAACTTAAAAAAAAAAAGCACGGTCGCTGCACCTTATGTAATCAATCAATCAATCAATTTTCTGGACCCGCTTATCCTTGGGGGGTCGCGGGGGCAGCAGCTCAAGTTGGAGCCTCCAAGCATCTCGATCCTCTGCAACAAAGGATAGATGCTCTGCTGGGATGCCAAGGCGAGACCAACTAAGATCTTCTACGTAATCTCGCCATCGAGTTCTGGGACGGCCTCTAGGCCTTCGACCAATCGGTGTTGAACAGAGCAGTTTTTTTCGGCTGTTCTTTCCAGGGACATTCGTGTCACATGTCCATACCAACGCAGTTGCGGTCTTTCTAGTCGGAGAAGCAGCGATTCGATGTTTAGAGATTCACGAATATCTGCACTTTTAACCTTGTCCAACAAGGTCAAACCGCTAATTCTTCGCAAGAATCCCATTTCGGCTGCTTGAACTCGAGACCTCACTTTCTCATTTATGATCCAACACTCATGGCCATAAGTCAAAATAGGAACATAGACCGATTTGAAAATGGATAGCTATGCCTTGGTGCAAAGCTCCCGTTTCAGTACCACAGATCGGTGGAGCTGGCGCATTACCGCACTTGCTTTTCCGATGCGGATATCCAATTCACTATTTTGTCTGCCGTCACTTGTGAATGAGACGCCGAGGTACTTGAATTTCTCTGACTGTTTTAGTGGTACTCCATCAATTTGGAGAGAGCACTGCTTTGGTTGTCTGGACAGGCACATGGTTTCTGTTTTTGTTGAACTGATTTTCATTCCGGCAACATAGCATGCATCCGAAAACCTGTCAAGAGCTTGCTGGAGACCACTTTGGGTCATAACAGACGTTGTACAGTGCATTCACCGATCTTTACTCCGCCACAAGACTCACTTTTCTTAACTATTCTATCCATATAAATATGTAATTTAAAGAAGTCACTATCCATATATAAGGTTATTTATATTCCATCCATATAAATAACCTTATGTAATTTAATTTAATTTAATCCGAGTATACATTGGTGCTGAAAGGACGAGTGGAGTGAATTTTAGAGGAGGAAGCATCGGCGGAGTGTATACGCGATTAACTGTGGTTTCACCTGAACCAGATTTCATTACAACTAGCCGACTCGCTTCATTGGTGCCCCGAAGGTTTGGTCGAACTCACGAAGCTACCATACAATATCCAAGTCAACATACTGGAGTGTGGTGTTCAAGCGAAGTTAAGTTTTCCCTGTTCTTCAATTTACTATTGTCGTTTTTTTTAAATTGTGTAGTGAGTTGGCAACCTGATACCACATCGAGGGCCTGTTACCCTGTTTTTCACAAACAGTGACAGCCAGCGGGCTGATTTAGGTTCAATTAGTAGCCTACAGACCGGCACAAGCCGCTGGAGGAGCTAGGAACCGACGCCCATGTGAGGTCTACTGGGAGATCCCGGTTCGATACCCATCCAGTCAGATCAAATTTTTGGGCCTACACTACAGCCGACCCAATTACTTGCCACGAGTATCGCAATAATCTCGTGCTATCTGTTTTTAGCACGAACTTTGGCTTTCTTCATTTTTTTGATATTCTATGGTTAGGTGACTTCTTTAAAATTTCGTATTGATCTTAGCGGGGTACTGGCCGGTTTTTCTAGTCTACTGTTATTGATCTCTTTGGGCGAAATTTTTAATGTTTCTTGCCTTGGGTTTAATTTTACGATCTCTATCTTCTGAAATTGTTATGTTTCAACTGGTCACTTGGGGTCATGACTCTCTTCAACATGTTGAACTGGGAAATTTGTTGGTGTGAAAAGCCATGGGCTGTCTGGCGTGTTCTGTGATACACGTTTTCAGGCCGCTGTCTACGACCTTTTGTTTGTCTGCTGAAGGTAACTCTTGTGTAGTATAGTTTTTGCCTCGGATTTCTTCGACGTCTATTTCTTGCTTAGGGAATTATTCAATATATTTCAAGCTTTGACGCATTTCTGCCATGTGCGTTTTTGGCGCGTAATTTCTGCGCCACGTTCTTGTGTGGAAATCAGCTCTTCGATTCGATTTTTGAGACGTACAGTAGCTTCACGTTGGCTTGTGTTTGACCTTCGGCTTGCGTCAGGTCTCTTGCAGCTTAGCCGTTTCAACTTTATTTGCCCGAGTTGTTTTGCGAAGCCTGATCAACTTTGCAAGATATCTCAGACTTCAAGATCCTTGACCTCAATCTATTTTCTTGCACTGCCCCCCCCCCCCCCCTTGAGGTTTTCTATTGCAATTGCAAACTCCGTTGGTTGTTACGGTGTCGTGGTTCAGCGGTTCGAATCAGCAGCACAGTTTTTCTGCATTTACATTTCGATTTGTTACTGGTATGTGTACTCCCTGCACAAAGAGGTGTTTTTAAAGTACTATGAGACGAAGTGGCGTGATTTACTTTATACTGTGCGACTTATTCAGAGGTGTGGTGTTTGATTCTGGCGGAGTCGTGGTTATGCATTCGAGAGTGACTACGGGCTTATATTTTACATTGATGTTTTTACTCTGCGCAGCAGAGACCACAGGAGGTTGGAGATGTCGTTCTGATTATTTTCATTTGTGCCTTCCCTGCGCAGCAGAGGCCGCAGGACGTTGGACTGGAGTTTTGATTTTTTTGTTTGTAACTTTAATCCTGCGACAAGCTACCGCTGCTAGTCGTTGGGATTTCCTTTCAGCTGTTATTGTGCTGTTGGTAACAATTCCTACTGTGGTGCCTATATGTTTCGGAGTATGCTGCGTTTTGAATCTATTTTCCTTGGCGTTTAGTCATTTTTCTCTATTAGGCTTTTCTCGCGCGCTTCCAACCACGAATTTTTGAATTGAATTGTTGATTTCCATCCATTAATTTTTTTTCGTCTGCTTCTTAAAAGAGGAATTGTTTGCACCGCACAAAGCTACGCAGTGCTGCCAAATGTTTTTCGCTGTGCATTTTTAGTGTGTGAAGCCCGTTTGGATGTCTCGTGCCTTTTGCAGTTTCGCTTCAAATTTAATCATATTTTTGCAACTTTACTTCTCAACTTAAGCTTTGAGTGTTTGGTTTTGTGCATCGGAGACGCCCGTGTTCCATTCCGACACCGCCTTGCCTTTAACTAGTATTCGGTGGTCTAGATTTGCTTGGGGGTGCCACCCAGCACTTCGAAACTTCAAAAATCAAATCAAATCTTCATTATACTCGCCGCATTACGCCGAAGCGTCAAAAATCAAATCAAATCTTCATTATACTCGCCGCATTACGCCGAAGCGTGTAACGAGTTGCGGGGCCCATCTCCGCGGCTTAGCGCCTGGGCTACACAGCTCCGAAGAAACGTCGCAACGGTGGCGAGTCGTTGGCGACACTGTGCCGATTTGACCGGCCCGGGAATCGAACCCCAGACCTCCCGCACCGAAAGCGTGCGCTTTGCAACTGAGCTAACGGCCGTTTCACTTCGTTACCGAAGTTTTATTTCTTTTGTCTCTAACATCTATTTTCATTTGGGTTTTATTAGCAAAAGATTCAGTGGAGTTGTTTTGGTTCTGGAATGTAGAGCACCTTGTGGTTGATTTTCTTACATTGTGATTAATTTGCTTTGACAGCTGCTAGCTGCATTTCATGGTGGGCTTTCTCCTTCATATACCCCCTAAAACTTAAGGTCTGTGGATTTCAGTGACAATTTTTTTTCCATACCAACCTACCGGGAGATATCGCTAATTGTTCGTGAAGTTTATGTGATTTACTTGGCTGCTTTTCTTTCAGGACCTCAGGTTGGGTTTGAGCGTCACGCCTTGCATACCGTTCAACACATTTTTTCGTGAAGCAGGATAACACACGCGGCTCTATGTAAGCTCGCAATGGGCTGCTGACTCCGTTTTTTTTTTTTTGAGCATGTGAATTTTTTTTCGCCTTCTCTCTCAATCCTATTGCGATAAGTTAAATGATGCCATTTTATGTGCTCTTTTCTGCTAGATTTTTTTTCTCAGATTGACATCTCTCTTCGGCTTCCACTATCACGATCCTCAAAGTGCTGCACACTTTTTCGGCTCTGGGCGGGGGCCCTGTAGCGACTTTCACTCGCTACATTCCTTCTATCTACTGATTCGGATGACTTTAGAAGCTCACGCCATCTGTTCAAGCCCCAGCACCCGACACGGAGACACAGATCTGTCAAGGAAGCTTCAGACTCCACCTTGCTTTTACTTGCATGAAATCTATGGCAGGAATGTGCGCTACTATACACTACATCATAGAAGCGGATGAATTATTTGTACAAACTCTACAAGCTACCTATCTCCATATGGACTTTGGGACTGTTTCGAACACGATAGGTCTACTTGTGCATATTTATGTACGTATTTATTTGTTATTCGCCGACGGGGCTAGTTTAATGATATTACTTTATTTTAAGTCCTTACGTGGTTACATCCGGGTGTGTGCCGGGCTCTATGACGTATTCGCACGTGCGAGCCGTAGTATATGAGCTCGTGCGTTATTGTTTCTGTCCTTTTTTCGATGTGGATTTCGCTGTGTTGATGTGTCTCAATTCGAGGATCGTGATTGTGGACACGTGGTTCCATTTATCTAATTTAATCCGAGTATACATTGGTGCGGAAAGGACGAGTGGAGTGAATTTTAGTGGAGGAAGCCTCGGCGGAGTGTATACGCGATTAACTGTGGTTTTACGAGAACCAGATTTCATTACTACTAGCCGACTCGCTTTACTGTGAATACTAATTTTTAGGCTAGGCAATCAGTTTGGCTCGTCTCGGAGTCAGACCTTGAGTCTACCGCTTCAGAAACAGACGCTCTGACCATTTTGTCATCTTACGCTGTAGTGAATGTCAATCATATCTGCTTTTTAAGTCAAGATGCAAAATCTACGTCGTTTATATTGTTTAATAAATAGATGAAACAAATTACGTCGTAATCATTAGTTGCCAACTTGTGGATAGCAAACTGGTAGTCCCTTTTTAAACATAAGCGCATTAAAACACCATTCGAGTATAAAAGTAGTAAACTGTGTTTATAACAAGGCAATCGTTTTCGAATAATTCCAGAATTTCATTGTTATATCGCAGTGGCCGGAGATCGAGTTTTGAGGATCAGCTTAATTCTAACAGTGAAGGAAAGCATGGTTGCCAGATTGGACTATCTTGGGTACAAATTCGCGAAATTTGGACCTTTTTTAACTTGTTTGGACCAAGAAAAAGTTATTTTGTACCTTTGGACTAATTTGATTGAAACAATTTTAGGGCTATTTTGTTCGTTGTTTATGTTGGTTTCGTTGTACTTCGTTCGTAAAAAACTATTCAGGATTATTTTTACTTGCTTAAACATGTCACTTTTTTTGGATAAAATTTTTTTGTCAAAAACGTCAAAATTTTTAGGTCGAAATCTGGTTGCCCTAATGATAACCCCTGCAAGTTCTTAAAAAATTTTATATTTTATTTGAATCTTGTGCTTTGCATAATTTTGATAACCAATGATTTTAATAAGCTACTAGGGTCTACTGGGTATAATTATATGTAATTTGTATGTAATGTTAATACAGGATTTGGATTCTTTTTCCTGGATTTTTTTGGGATTCAGAGTTCGGATTTTAACGCTTTGGATTCGGGTTGAAATTTTTAGACTCCGGACACCTCCGACCTGAACCGAAAAAATTAAACGGTTCGACTACCTGCCCGAAATAATATTAAGCACCAGTGTTAATGCGGAGAGTTAGGTCTATTTTGAATCAAGGAATGGCAACAAGAAGCGGTTTTTGCCACTAAAGACCTTTTTATAGAGATTCACTACTGAACAGAATTTTTTTTGAATTTGCCTCCCCTCCCCGAAACTTTGGCCGGATACCTCGCTTATT
Source organism: Trididemnum miniatum (assembly GCA_964006365.1). NCBI lineage: Eukaryota > Metazoa > Chordata > Ascidiacea > Aplousobranchia > Didemnidae > Trididemnum > Trididemnum miniatum. Next base: position 24,193,603 of record OZ023234.1, read on the forward strand.
GATGATCATGTGGGTCATCAATAGAGATATAATTGCACACAGTACTGAAGAGAGTCAAAAGAAGAGATTTCACATTTTCAAGTTTTTTCGTACTGACACTTGTCAAGGAACAACGAAAGGCTTTAGGAATGCGAAATTCGATGTTTCAGATTGATTAGTCAAGCGAAAAAAAGTAAAAAATTAGTAAAACAATAATTCACTCTCGGTAGCTGGCGATACATGAGTGATATATTCACGAGTTTGCACCAGCTTTTACAAAAGTGTTAACAGCGTACAACTTTTAAAATAAGAGAAAACGCGACTTGAGATTGTGGAAATATTCTGTTCAGGAAATCACTGAATACCTTGACGCCCTCAACGATTGCCACTGAATATTAGTAATACCATCATTGCTTCTAATGAAGTAAAATTTGAAAACGAAAAACTAAACAAAAAAAGTAAAAATCAATAAGAAAAATTTCTTTAACACCTTCATTTCTCACAAAAGCCGAAGCATTTTTTTTATATCTTCAATATGGCTTAACATACCGTAAGCTAAAATGTTAAATTTACTGGGTAGATTTGCAAATTTTTTCACCATACTTTATTTTCTGCTCAGTTTGAAGATCAAATCGAAAATCTTTTGGAGCTTCAAATATGAGTACTATGGTCGATCCGAGGTTAAACTCACCAACCGGATCGCCTTTCTTTAAAACTTTTCCATCATTTTCCAAATCGAAGTCATAAATTGATCGTTTCGGGGACATAATTTTGTTCGTGTTTAATAAAACATCGCCATGAATTTTAATATTGCCAACGTTTGTAGCTCCAACTGCGGTCATTGAAAAGAATCCATGTTCCCAAACGCCAGACAAAACAACTCTTTCATTTAGAACAAACAGATTCTTCACCCATCTAGCTACTTTTGGATTTACGCTTAGAAGTTCTCCAACAAAATGTCTTCGTTTCTTTACCACCCAGTCACAAGGCGAGTGAAAGCCATGGTAATCACCAGGCCCCAGATAAACAACACAGGTGTATAGTTTATTGTTGTCTGGATCGTGCATCAAAGATTTTTCAAAATTTTCTGAGGGTGGTTTACTAAGAAGTGTCTTTATCTCTGTATCTTTATCATCTAATTCTGGAACTTCCCTAGGTCCAAGAAACTTTCGTAAAGAGTAGGATACTCCTTTAACTTGTTCCACTCGGCCATTTTCGACAGAGCCATAAACTAATACTTTACCATCGGCAGGGCAAACAACACTCACTGTTTTATCAATTGGTCTCAGATCAGGATTAATCGGCCGGCGAAAAAAAGCTCCTATGCTTTTATACTTGCTCAGATCTGTAACTAAAGCCTCTTCCGGCTTAGCACCCGTAAGCCTGCAGAAGCTTTTTGCCATAAACCTACGAAACATATATTCATATCGCATTTCCATTAATCGACCGACCATTCTTGATAATATCCTCAGTGGGAGTGATAAATAAAGGTACACCAAAGGTGAATCCACTTTATCTAAAGGAGTGTCATCAAGAAAAGAAGGGTTACCATATTCACCAAAAACGATGATTTTCACATCAGGAACTATTAATGACCACCCAAGCATAAAAACAGCATAACCAAGAACAACAAATAGGATGATGAATTTATAATCAGGAACATAAGAAAACTTCTTCTTTCCTTCTTCCTGTTCTTTTATTCTTCTATTGATAAAACGCAAGATCGCACTATTTTCTTCAACTTTTTTCTGTTGCTCAGGACTGATTTTATTCAGGCCTTGACCAGGCAAATTTATGCCAGTTGCTTTACGCTGAATTAATGAATAAGGAATGAGACTTCTCTTTTGATTGAAAACAAAAACATTAATAGAGGTCAGTTCATTGTTTAACCTAAATGTGTTATGTAATCCATAAGAGCTTCTTGAAGACAGCAAGGACTTGAGAGCAGAGTATGCAGCTGGTCTCAACTTTCTTGCACCGCAATAAAACATCATTGTTTCTCGTTTTTAGTTTTCGCATGCTGAAAAAAAAAAGCAACGCCATTTAATAATGTATTGTGAAATAATGCTACTCTTTAATGAGGAATTTGCTTCTAAGAGTCTAGCGCAGTGCTAACTCTTGCAGAAATGTTGATCGTAAAAATCATAATAACAAGCACATTATTAAATGCAAACGCAACACAGCAATTGGTGTTCCTTTTTTAATACCTTAGAACATGCTGTAAAAAGATTGGCAAACATAGCATAAGAGATTATACCAGGAGTACAGGACGAACAATAATTTTTAATAGCAACGATGTTCATTCACATTATCAAACAACATAGATTGATAACTTAGAGTGCAACCAATATGACTCATCTCAAAATTAGTTTACAAAACAATCAAACTCAGCTGAACCTTACTATGAAAAACATATTCAAACCTTGAGAACAAAAACAAAAAATTCAAAACCTGTAAGTTCATTTTAGGATTGCAACTTCCTGCTGCATTTAACAACTGCTTTCCAGAAATACTCAATACTAGCTGCAAAATCAACTAAAAAACTCAACCAATTTCAAAAGAGTGGTATACACCAAAACTCCAAAAGAAAAAACTACTCAACTGCAAAATTTAATAAAAGATACCGGAGTGAAAGAATATAGTGAGCTGACCAACAAAGCAATAAAACAATTGAAATACAGTTATTGCTAAACCTGTGAACAGTCTTATAGAAATCAGTGTCATAAATCATGCATGTGTGTCTTCGACTTCTGTAATAATTAGTTTCAACAGGTACTTTTTTCAAAAAACATGCTTACCGGTAATTCACTGAATAAAAAAAAAGCTGTCCCCCTTTTTTTTATTCTTGCTGCGCCAGTGCTACTTTCAAAGTTTCGAAAAAAAACTTTTTTACTCTACACCAAAGGTCTTTGAAGTTACTTTTATTTTTGTAAAGCGTCAAGTAGGAATTGCCAGGATGCCAAATTATGACATATTGAAACTTCATATCACTGTTCAAAATTTCACAAAATTTTTAAAACATCAGATCTTAAATATTCTACTTTACGTGCTTTTTAAATAACATGGGCGTTTCAACGTATAAACTAAGCAAAAATAAAAGCTTTAAGTTTTACTTTTCATCAAACAAAGATTGAACATAGCAATGTTAAAAACTTGCAGCAGAATCTTCTGATTGTTACAGATACTGCGACGGATTGTAACCTACTGCAATGTCGCATGTTTTGATCTTGCACCTAAACTATTAGTAGGGTAGCAATTCATCATATCAGTACTTTCAAAGTGACCTTACTTAATTTTGTTTAGTTTTTTAAATCACATCAACACATTAAAACCTTGCATAGAAATTATGCATTTATTCACAAAATTAACAGAGACATCAAAAATTCTTTTGGTGATGTTCAAACCACAAAGTAAAGGTATGCATGCATATTTTGCTACATCTGACAGTTAGCAGATTTTAATCTCGAAATAAATTAGTATCCTACAGATGAAATTTGAGGGGGCCAGACATATTTCACCCCAACGCTTATAATTACAATTAGACCAACAATTTTTTCAATTATCCATATAAATACTTCGTACAGAAAAATAAAATTACAATCACTCTAAAAAATGCAATTTAATTCCAAACTGGAATTACATTTGTGTTGAATTGCAAAATGCTTGAGAAAACTATTGAAGAAACAATTAGTGATTACAAAAGATGACTTTCAAGATATAAAACGCTTTGGAGCTAATGTTAGATGAAAATAAGAAGGTTAAAAGTTTATCGATAAAAAAAAAGTTCAGCTGAATTTGATAAATGTTAAAAGTAGACCTATTTGTGATTTTGCACACAATTGTTTAAAGGCAGTGGCTGTTTGTTTGGGCTTGTAGAATTGCTCCATTTCTTTTATTATCTGTGCATGCTCTTCTGTTTGTACAAGAGTGTAACAAAATAATGAAACAAATCAAAACAATAAATCTTGCGAGCTTGCAAGAACAACCACTTTGTTTATTTAAAATTACAATTGCAATTACATGAAAATGTAATTTTAACTACAATTATAATTGATCAAACTCCGCTTGGATAGTGAAGGACTTTCAAAGAGTCAAGAGATCATTGAATCACAAACTGTCCATTATTAAGATATACATATTATATCCACAGAGGTGGGCACGGTACTTTTTAAAAAAAGTTCCAGAAAGTGCTGCACTATATTTTGTTGACATTTAATTAAAACTGCAGTTTCATAATAATTAGGCGTATAGCTATTAGTTAGCTAAACACTAAATTACTCAATATTTGATGTTACCGGTAGTACTTCATATAGCACAGTGCACGAATTACAAACTATGCACTGTACGCAGCGACATGGCCTAACGATACTGCATGCAGGTGACAGATCCTACGTGACGGGTTCGATTGGCAGCTGGAGTCGATTGCATTTGACCAGTGGCAAAGCCACAAGGGGGGTTTGGGGGGTTACAACCCCCTCGTTGAGCCTCAAATGACGTCATACATACTTATTTTTTTGATATTTATTTTGAAGAAAATGCATCATTGATAAAGCACTCAAAGTTAGGAGCCAAAAATATGACAAGTGTTTCCAAAAAATTGTTTAAAACACACTAAAATGGGCATTACAGTACGCAAATTTTCAAAATTTTTTCGGGATAGCATGCCCCAGACCCCCCAAGAGTTGTTTTTGCTACTTAAGTTGCTTAAAATTAACTCTGCCAAAAAACTGCGCTTGAAAAAGTGACGAAAACTGGTGCCATTCAAAATAATTTGAAATTTAAAAATACGCACCAACCATCAAAAAACGGTGCAAAATAAGCTGTAGCTAGCGCAGCAAAAATCAGAAGAATCGCAACCATTGCCTTCACCCATAGAAATGGACTACAGCGCATAAAGCAAAAACCTTTCTTTTTGGAGACCATTTTTTGCGCAGAATGTAGACCTCTGAATGGGGACTCCTAGAACCAGAAGTGGCCTACGCTGGAGTTTTCAATGGAAGGAGTTCGTCATAAATCATAATCACGTCAAACCTTTTAGTGAAGTCATTAAAATAGAAATAGAGTTTTTAACATCAAAGTGCACAGCAGGGGTATCAATTTTTTTTCAGAAGTACCAGATTTGATAACGTAAAAATGTTCCATGAGTTGAGGGCCTATAACATTTAATGGTATGCGTTGCTATTTTTAAAAATTGTTGCACTCCAGTTCATCACGTAGGATAAATCGTTTTAACTTTTTCATAGCGCTCAGTTTTCAAGTCTGTGATTATCAGAAAGCACTCAAAGCTGTAAGTTAGATTCATGCGATCATAACAATCAGTACTAAAGTTCAGGAGGGATGTGGCTGATTCCATCCCCAAGAAAACAAACACCATTCCTTCATTTAACATTTTAGCTTAAACCATTCCCCTATAAATAATAACCATCCCTGCTTTATGTCTGCGT
>OZ023234.1:24199225-24321369 GCA_964006365.1 Trididemnum miniatum
CGTCTATATTGCCGTCAACGGCAAAACATAAACATCAACAAGCCAATCAACAGTCATGGTATATAGACGCTAGCCAATCAGTATTTCTCCACCAACAGCAATAACAACAGACGCCGCCTAGAATTTTATTGCTGTTCAGTGCAGGTTACTATTGTTTTTTACTTTCTTAAAAATCAAACACCAAGTTTTAGACAAACAAGTTCTCTTAGATAGGCTCAACTTATAACCGCAACACAGTCAGGTTTGGAAAAAGAAATTATTTTAAAAAATATTTAACCATGGTAGAGAGGTGCTGTTTATAAACAACAGAGCTCCTAGTGCAAGTAACACCACATTTTACATGCTTATACTTCACTAATTAAAACTCAAATGCTTAAAGAGGTGTTACCAGCACTAGGTGCTCTGTAGTTTATTTTATGAAATCTTTAGGAATTTTAAAAATGATGCCGCACGTATTCATACAATAGGGGCTAGGCCAAGCATTTTTCTGTTTAAGACTACCATCAAAACATTATTGCTATCTTTAAAAATATCAGGTTTTCGCAAGCATGCATATTGCATACCGGGAGTCAATATCGAATACTGGTTAGACTATTAACAGATTAATTATCAATTCGAGCAAAATTAGCTAACTATAATGTTTGGAATACAGCACCAGTATAGCAAAAGTCTCATCAAACATTAATTTTTCCCTTACCTACCCTTGCAACTTAATCAACTAGCTAAATAGACCTATCCAGAGTGACGTCATCGCGTGCGTTGCTGCCAAGCAGCAGTGAAAACAAAGGCGAAAGAAAAAAGGCAAAGCGCATTTTACTGCAGTAAGCAATGCAGGTACTTGCGGAGAGCCCAGCGTTAATACATTCGTCTCTTGCCTGTAAGTAAGGAGTTCAATGCTCACAGCCGTACCTGAATCTCTCAGTGCAGGTGTGAAAGCCTCCTCTGGCAAAGGTTATGAGCTTAATTAACTAATGTTAGTTATATACGTAAACGGTAAGTAAAGGTTAAGAGCTGCTGCTTGTATATCACTGTCAACACTTTGTGTGTCTTCATTATTTTTTCGTTAATTTGACTGCCACAGAAAATTTTTAAAAATCACAAGTTTATAAAATCAAACTTTTACTGACATTTAATGCCAAATTGAGGTCTGTTACTGCATCTGAATCAACAGTTATGACTTTTGAACTACATACACTTTCATAAAAGAAACTAGGCTATAATAAGTTTGTTTCTAAAGCTGAATTCCGAAAAAAACAAACAAATGATTAGCCTACTCAAAGTCACAAAATTTTCATTTATCAAAGGTGATTAGCTTAACACGTTGACTGCCATGACTGTAATAAATTCGAAATCTGTTCCCAAATGCCAAGTGCATATTTTCACAATTTAGAACGAAAAAAGGTGGTTGAACGTTTATATATTTTGGCTTAGATGTGAAAACCCCTTTTTTGGGGCCGAAACAACTAGCACCAGTGGGCCTATACTTGTCGTTGGCACCCTGAAATATAATTTTATTTCATATGCCAAAGACGAGATAACTCGTCTTGTGTAGTTATGAATTTATTGTGCAGCTTTAGTAAAGTGATAATGAGGAAACAAACAGTAACCATTGAAATTCGAATCAACATAATATATCATAACATAATCCATCCCCGCAGCCTTGTATTTATAGGCTTTTGGTGCAAGCGCCTATAGCAACAGTTTTGTCATTTTTGAGCATGGCTGACTGGCACGTGGATGAAAGTTACAACATTTTGGACTCAAAAGAACTTAGTGAATCAGATATCTCTCTTTGCTCGGATGAAATAAGTATATATTTTCCATCACGTTCTGAAGGTGATAGTGACATCGAAATGCAGCAGTTACGTCCCCCCATACTACTTTTGTGGCTAAATCTTCAACTAATTTTCTAGTAGTGTCTCAGATTGGTGATGACGTTAGTAGATATCAACCACCAAATTTTGAAAATAATGGATTTTTTGATAATTTCTTTCAAAACACTCTGGTCCTGATTTTAGCCGTAACTTCACTCTTGCTTTTTCTCTCCATCTAATGAGGGCTACTTGGCTAACAGTTTATATTTGAAGTAGTATTTTCATCTTTACCCCACAATAACACGTTGTATAATGTTAACCATGTAGGAAACTTAATAACTTGACCTCTGACATAATGGATAAATTGATGCTGTAAGATCTGCATGATCTGCCTTTTTTTTCAGAATTTTCATAAAATAAACATGTTTTATACTGCCAGTGTACGTTTCTTGTTCTTGTCTGAGACGCCAAGCATTGATTTATTGCATTTAAAACGACAAGATAACTTGTCTACGTAACTTTTGTATCAAGACAGATCTGACGAGAATACTTATCCTTGGCACTGCTGAATAGACTGCCAATGAGAGTATTCTCGTCATCGACAATCAACGTGTTAAAAAGCAAATCTTACCAAAAACGTAAAACAACTAATTTCATGTTTAAGCCTAGTAACTTTGGGTTCACAAACACCTGAGACATTGAAATTGACAGACTAAACAATGGTTACCATAGAGTGGGACAACGCTGTTTCTGGCTATTAGCTTTCATCAGGCGCCCTTGGGCTTAAGGTGCACTCATCCTTCAGAATGCTTGACCATGATTAGTCAGATTAAACAATTTGAAAATTTCAAGAAAACACTTAACCACAATGCACAATATCAAAGAAAACACAAGCACACTATATGATAATTTCAGATAAAATTACAATCACGCTTAACATCAGTGAAAATGAACACAAACTTGCAAAAGGCACGACTCAAAATTCAGATTGAATGCAACTTTAATGACATACCGTAGCAAAAAGAAAGGCAGTGGCTCAGGTTTCGTGACCGTAATTTTTGTTTTCTGAATTCAAAGTTACTCAATGAGCAGTTTTACTCTATTTTTTTTCTATTCTATTCACAAACCCGATTGTTAATCCCAGGCCACACAAATTCGAATCGAAGCGAAGCCGCAACAAGAATCGAACCCAAAACTAGTGCAACGCTTCCCATTATACACTGTGCTCCATCCACTGAGCTATCGAGAAGTCATAGTAATCTAGCAAATAATTGCGTTTATCTGTTTATAAACTCTGAACTGATACTCGTCACACGATTCTCACATAACTTTGAATTCAGAAAAAGAAAATTACAATCACGTAACCTTAGCCACTGTCAAAAAGAAATGCGACTTGGATAACAAAATATTGCATACCGGTATATATCTGATACACAACTCCTACAAAACACCAGCTAGTGACTGAATGTGACATATTAACAAAACAGTGGTGGTGTTAGCTGTAGGTAAAACTGCACAACAATCATCAGAGTATGCTGAAAACTACAGTATAGTGATTTCCCTAATATATAGGCCTATATGAATTTTTTCCTGGTTGTCCATACGTTTTTTTTTTTTTCAACAAAATAGTTCTGCGTATTTTTCTTTGAGTTTTTGCAAAATCATTTCTAGATACCTACTGATAACTTATGCAAAATTTCAGCTCATAGCTTTAACAACTCTTTGTTTTGTAACAAAATGCAGACGTTGGGGGAAAAAATATTCAGACAGTGGGAAATTTCCCTAATGTCCGCATGAATCTGTGAATGTTGAGGAAATTCGTACCGGTACACCTTTAAAATCTCTCATTATCTCCATAATTTCAAATATTTTTTTGATTTACTAGCATGATAATCATTTCTTTGCTATCCGTAGGAAATTAAAAAAAGTTCATGTGAAAACATCAAAGCCTAATAATGTCTTTTATTCTCTAAAATTACGTTACTTTTATATGATCAAATATGTATTGGTGACTTTGCACGTTCTAAGTAACTGCTAATTACCCCCTACGTAAAACTACTTTTATGACATTTCCTCAAGCTTTTCATTTTCTGATCAAACCAGATAAAACTTAGCCCTCTGCTTGAATTATGAAGCTAAACACAATTAATTTATGAATTTCTCATACTATTTTCGCACGCTTAAAAATTCCCCTAACGTCCGAATCTCTATGTCCATCCAACACCTTGCTGTTAAAAAAAAGGAGTTGGCATACGTTGTTCAGGCTGCTAGCAGGCTCGAGAACTGATTCCTGAATCCATTGACGTTTGAATGGTTATTCCAGGCGTACAGTAATTAGCAGAGGCGCTATAGCAGTTTTTCAATGCACTTAGGGACAGGATTTTGCGAGGGTGAAGTTTACTAGATCATTGTAAGAGTTTTAAAAAGAGTTTACACCTAATTTTCGGTACCTGAGTTTGGCATAACCTCTTCTTACTAATGCACATTCGTTTTTTAGTTTGGACCGATACCATCCACTTAATTTCAAAGGTTTCAAAATTTTCGGACATTAAGGATATTTGGACGTTGGGGAAACCTTGGGTGCCACTAAACACCGCAAAGAACAACGAAGAACTGAAAACACTGCAAAGAACGACAAAGAACGACAACGGACGTTAAATTAGTTACTAAACACCGCAAAGAACGACAAAGGACTTGGAATCATAATCTCGAACATAACAAGGAACGAAAAAGGACTTTGAATTAATTACTAAACACCGCAAAGAACTACAAAGGACTTGGCGTTATAATCTCGAACATAACAAGGAACGACAACAACCTTTCAATTTATTACTAAACACCGCAAAGAACGACAAAGGACTTGGAATCATAATCTCGAACATAACAGGAAACGCCAAAGGACTTTTAATTAGTTGCTAAACACCGCAGAGAACGACAAAAGACTTGTGAATCATAACAAGGAACGACAAAGGATTTTAAATTAATTACTAAACACCGCAAATAACGACAAAGGACTTGAAATCATAATCTTGAACATAACTAGGAACGACAAACAACTTTAAATTAATTACAGCTTAGATGGCCGAGTGGTATAGAGCGTCTGTCTCTTGAGCTGTAGACTCGGGTTTGATTCCGAGTCGGGTCAAACCAATGACTTTAAAATTGGTATTCACAGCTTCCCTGCTTGACGCTCAGCATTGAAGGGACAGTGTGGAGAGCAAGCCGGCAAGTTTACTTGTTGTGCCGTTGGGAAAGGCACTTAGCGGGATTCCCCCGTCTTGGTGTGGTAGACAGATGGCTGGCAACTCCGAAACGAGCTTGTATAGCGCATTGATCGCTTTCTCGTGATAGGAGGATAAATATGCAACTAACTAACTAACTAACTAAACACCGCAAAGCACGACAAAGGACTTGTGAACATAATAAGGAACGACAACGGACTTTAAATTAATTACTAAACACCGCAAGGAACGACAAAGGACTTGGAATTATGATCTTGAACATAACAAGGAACGACAAAGGACTTTAAATTACAGTAATGACTAAACACCTCAAAGAACTTTTAAACCAATTAGGCTAGTGACTGGGGTCAGGGGGGTTGGAGTGGGGAGGTTGGAGTCATGGGGAAGTTGGGGTCGGGGGTTGGAGTGGGGTCGGAGGGGTTCGGGTTGGGGTCAGAGGGGATAGAGTTGAGTTCGGAGGGGCTGAAGTCAGGAGGTTGGGGTCGGGGAGGTCAGAGAGATTAAGGGGGTTGAGGTCGAAGGGGTTGGGGGAGTTTGGGTCGAGGGTCGGTGTAGAGGCGTTATTGAACTTGTAAGAGCCTCCGTAGGAGTCTGATTTTAAATTCTTATCGCTGATAAAAAACTGCACATCATCGGAGATTGAATATTGTTTAATTCTTCTTTATCCAACAATGTCCGTTTTTTCTACATTACATAAAACAAAGTAAATAAATTACTTATCAATACACTGCATTACAATTATGAATCGCAACACTTACAGCTGATAGCGGCTCCAGACTCCAAACTTGAAATACAATAAATTAATCTATGATTTGATTTCATCAATTATTCACTCTTCTAAATATATAGAAAATATTGTTACAACTTAACACAGTTTATCTTAAACTAACAACTTATGGAAAACACTGCAACTGAATCATAGCTAGTAACATAAAACACGTCGGCTGACTTAACTTGCAAACTCAAAATACAATTCGAGAAATTTGTAAGCACGTTAGAACAAAAACGCAGTGTTTCCAAATTAAAACGTGATAGTAAGACGGATTGCTGTAACACACCCACCACCTTAAGCATTAGTGAGCGTGTGCAGGAAAGACACTTAATGCTTAACACATAAATCACAGACCACCAGAACTAAAGTTACAATTGAAAATCCCTAAACCCGAGGAACCGAACCCAGATCTTCCCGAGCAACAACAAGACATAATTTAGTGATAGGCCTCTTGAAAATTCCATGTTGAGTTTGGACGATTGCACTTCTTACGAGCTTATTCCCGCTTGAAAGGGTTTCCAAGACTCTTCCCAACATCCAGTTATTTCTTGGTGATGAGTCCACAAGAAGCACGATGTCACCACATTTTAGATTCGGCTTAATTTGGTTCCATTTTGCTCGTTCTTGAAGCAAAGGAAAATACTCTTTTGTCCAGCGGGTCCAGAACAGATTGACTAAATACTGAACTTGTCTCCATCTTTTTCGGCTGTACAGATCATTACGGTCAAACAACCCAGGAGGCAGAATGTGGTCATTTTTCATCAGTAACAGATGATTTGGAGTTAAAGGCTCCAAATCTTGAGGATCATTTGAAACCGTGGTTAGCGGACGAGAATTTAAGATGCATTCTACTTCGCACAAAACTATTGAAAGTGCTTCATCTGTTAGCAGTTGTTCCGAGCAAACTCCAGCAAGCACCTTTTTAATGGAACGAATTTGCCTTTCCCAAGCTCCTCCGTGATGGGAAGCAAGTGGAATATTGAATTTCCACTTGATATTTTTTTGCAGCAAATACGAGTGAATCTGAGCTTGATTCCAATTCTTAATGCTTTGTTGCAGCTCTCTTTCGCCACCTACCAGATTAGTGCCATTATCTGATCTAAATTCTTCGACTTGGCCTCGACGGGCAATGAAACGACGCAGAGCATTTATGAACGCAGATAACTCAAGTCTCGGAATTGTCAGAGTCTTAATTGGAGCTAGTCTTCCTTTAGCAAACACCAAGCAACAGTGAACTTCATTCTCTTCATCTACGTAACGTAAATATGATACTACGCCATATGCTTGTTCGGATGCGTCGCAAAAATGATGCAAAGTGGCGAACTTTATTTTTTTTTAAATCTGCAGCTTTGTAGCATCTCGGCACTTTGAAAGCACTCAGGGAAGGCAGTTCGGATAGCCACAATGTCCACTTTAATCTTTCAGCATTTGGAATACCCTCATCCCAGTCCAATTTCAATTTACAGAGTCTTTGCAACAACAATTTCATGGGCAGCAGAAAGGGTATCCCAAAACCCAATGGATCGTAAACTGAGTTAATCGTTGACAAAATACCTCGCCTTGTGGCAGGTTTACGATTTTCGTTGATTTTGAAACGCAAATTATCAGTTTGTACATCCCAATAAAGGCCTAGAGCTCGTTCAAGTGGTAATTCGTCGAGAGATAAATTTAGGTCCTTTGCATTTTTGGACCACTCGGTTTTGGGAATCGAGCTCATAACCTCTCGATCATTGCTGATCCATCGGTTAATTGTAAAACCACCTAATTTTAGTAATTTACACAGTTCACGAACAAGAATTTGAGCTTCTTTTACCGACGACACAGAAGTGAGAAAATCATCCACATAAAAGCAGTTATGCACAGCATTTACAGTTGAATCAGAAAATTCCGAAATGTGGGCATCAGCAGCGTGCCTAAGAGCAAAATTTGCGCATGGTGGCGAGCAAACAGTTCCAAAGGGATAGACAGTCATTCGATAATCAATCAAAGCGTCGTCTGTGTTTCCACCTTTCCACCAAACAAATCTGAACAAATCGCGATCTTTAACCGGAACAGATATTTGATGGAACATTGATTGAATATCTCCCTGCAGTGCGACTTGTTCACGGCGAAATCGAAACAACACACTAATTAAATTGCTGGTTAAATCAGGACCTGGAAGAAGGACTTCGTTTAAAGATACTCCTTGAAACTTAGCTGATGCATCAAACACTACGCGGAGCTTGTTTGGCTTATCCGGATGATATACTCCGTGGTGTGGCAAATACCAAACTTTGCCTTCTGGTACTTGTATGTCCGCTACTTCCTCGGCATAGCCCTTTTCAAACAAGTTTCTCATAAAATCTTGGTAATCTTGCTTAAATTTGGTCTCTCGCTTGAACCTGCGTTTTAAATGCATAGCTCGTTGAACAACCAAATCCTTGTTTTGTGGCATGTGAAGGTTTTCATAACGAACGGGCAAGTCAATTTCATAATGCAAATTGCTTAAAAGTCGAATACTGGCACATACAGATTTGAGAAATCTTGAGTGTTCCACTGACAATTCCTTTTTGGGGTTAACGGTCGAGTCCTTAATATCATAACATAATGTACATAAATCCGGAGCAGAAAGTTTGGAAAAGAAGCTCTTTGACAAGGTAGACTTTCTCCAATTTGCACAATACGTAATCCACCCTGCAACAGTTTTAACAGCATAACTTCCTCCTAAAGCTGTTATAATTTTTAGCGGTTGGGAGGCGCGCAGGTTGTCATTGCCAATCAACAGTCCTACTTCGCATTCCACATGTGGAACCACAATGTCCGAAAATTCAGGAAAGTTCTTCAAATCTTCTTGAGACACGGTATCAGATGCGGATATGGGTAAACTATCCGTCCATAACAAAGGCGCAAGCAGAACTGAGTTTGTCTCTGAGTAATCAAACAGCACCACATCTCTTACGAGTTTCACTCGTTTATAATCTTGGGTTTTACAGTTCAGAGTAGCAGTGTTAACATTTATTTCAGGGCATGTATGAACACCGATTTTGTTTAATAATTCAGCAGTAATAAACGAGTTAGTGCTACCGTTATCAAAAAAGGCTTTTGTTTCAACGAGCGTTTTTGTGCCTTTCAAACGAACCTTGACGGGTATCACTGGCAGCATACCAGAAGAGGGCGCCTTTGATCTTACTAGCCCAGTCTTACATTTTAGAGCCTGATCGCCATTATCCTTTTGGTTATGACCGAGATTACGCTGCTGATTATTTTCGTCAAGTGCGTCATTCGATTTCGAAAGGTTTTTTGAAGGCGGATGCAGTAACGTTGTGTGCTTTTCCTTGCATCCGTCGTGACGACAAGGATTTTTGCGATCGCATTTATTTGACCAATGTCCTTTATTCAAGCAACAAAAGCAAAGAGTTTCTTTTTCGACAAAGGCGCGTCTTTCGTCGTAAGTTTGGTTTCTAAACTGCTGGCACTGATTCAGATAATGTGGTCCACCACACAAGTGGCATCGTTTATTCACAGCAACGAAGGTGGTTTTTGTCTGCATGCCGAAGGATTTTGCGACTCGCTTAGCTGATCCGTTAGGATTTGCATTCGTTTCACAGCAGTAATTAACTGGTTGGGTAACAAAGTTTGTACATTCCCTAGTTTTAGTAGTCACAAACGTACTCACATCAGATATGCTAATTTCCCTTTTTTGTACATGAAGAATCTGATCAACGTTGTGCTCCCAGCTTGACATCCACTGAGGGGGAAAACGCTTGGTTAGCTTTCTAATAATGTCAATATTGTCCATTTTATGCAAGTAGTTCATTCCAGACAAAGTATACTGGCATGCGGTTAATTTGGCAGAAAACTCAAGGATATCACTGATGTTCCTTTTATTGAGTACTGGACCATTTGTCACAGAATTTATGCAAGCAGTAGCCACTTGAAGCTTTTGTCCAAAATGATCTCTGAGCAAACATTTGGCAGTAGCATACCCAACGTCAGGAGGCATGTATTGACAACCTTGGATAAGTGTGCGAGCTACCCCTTTAGTGAATTGCAGTAGGTAAAACAATTTGAGTTTAGGATCACTAATTTGATTGTCAATCAATGAATCAAAAGCATCAGTAAAATTATAGTACGCCTCAGAATTTCCATCAAAAACAGGAGGTTTGATTTCAAAAGAGGGAAGCTGTTGCCCGACAATAACTGTACCACTACCTACACCCTCCGTAACTTGCTTTAAACCTGGAGTTTCAAAAGCAACCCGAGAACTGGTATTAGTCTGTGAATTTGCAGGGTTAATGGCACCTGCGCCTCGGAAAGGTAAGAAAGGTGACTGGTTCGATTCAGCTTGACTAGTTAAGGGCACGTCATTTGAAAACACTGCACGAGGATTTACAAAAGAAACAC
This sequence comes from Trididemnum miniatum, assembly GCA_964006365.1. Classification (NCBI taxonomy): domain Eukaryota; kingdom Metazoa; phylum Chordata; class Ascidiacea; order Aplousobranchia; family Didemnidae; genus Trididemnum; species Trididemnum miniatum. Next base: position 24,209,437 of record OZ023234.1, read on the forward strand.
CATAATTACACTGAACATCAGTAGGCCTAGTTTGTGCAACACATTTTACAACACTTGGTGCAAAATTTTGTGTATTGCTTGTGATACGCTCAGTCGCATGTGTGTTTGTGAAATCTATTGCACGTACAGGTGCACCTAATGTGTTGATATTTGAACAAACGACATTTGCATTTGTTGACATGTCGTTGACATTTAAAGCATTTTGAGCAATCACATTTGACGGCGCGTTGTGATCAATCGCATTTGGCGCGCTTATATTTGCATTAATTTCTTGTTGATTTGACTCTTCGTTTGATGGCAATTGATGGACCGAAAGCTCAGCGATAGCTTCTCTCAATTCTGCTTCTAGCCGTGCTTGAGATAATTGTTGTTGGTAAAGCAATTCCTTTTCTTCGCGCAGTCTTTGCATCTCGAATTCTTGCTTTTCGGCAAATGCATTTGCCGCAGCTTGAGCATGCTTGTGTTTGATTAATTCTTCTTCAAAATCGAGCCGATCTTGGGCGTGTTTTCGCTTGAGTTCATCAATCTCTCTTTGCGCATTTAAACGGGCTTCTATCACGGCTAATTTTCGCTTAGCACTTGATATTGATGATTTAGAAGCTGTTAGATTTGTTTGACGAGATCTTGCTGACAAGCTAGCTGTTTCTGTGATTGAAGTTTTCGTGGATTTACTCTTAGACTTTGGTTGACCAGAGGTTTCTGGCATAGCTTGAACTTGTTGCTTAGCCATTGATCTTGTAGTTATTGAACTTATGGTTGCTTGTGGGGCAAAATTTGTAGTTGGGTCTTCTCCCCCACCACCATCTGATCTTTGTTTGGTAGTCATTTGAGCTTTTTCACTTAGGAAATCGACTTTTATTGCTAATTGATAAGCAGCAGCTAAAAAACTGATGTAGAGGCGTTATTGAACTTGTAAGAGCCTCCGTAGGAGTCTGATTTTAAATTCTTATCGCTGATAAAAAACTGCACATCATCGGAGATTGAATATTGTTTAATTCTTCTTTATCCAACAATGTCCGTTTTTTCTACATTACATAAAACAAAGTAAATAAATTACTTATCAATACACTGCATTACAATTATGAATCGCAACACTTACAGCTGATAGCGGCTCCAGACTCCAAACTTGAAATACAATAAATTAATCTATGATTTGATTTCATCAATTATTCACTCTTCTAAATATATAGAAAATATTGTTACAACTTAACACAGTTTATCTTAAACTAACAACTTATGGAAAACACTGCAACTGAATCATAGCTAGTAACATAAAACACGTCGGCTGACTTAACTTGCAAACTCAAAATACAATTCGAGAAATTTGTAAGCACGTTAGAACAAAAACGCAGTGTTTCCAAATTAAAACGTGATAGTAAGACGGATTGCTGTAACAGTCGGGTTGGGACTTGGGAACTCGGAGGGTTGGGGCATTGGAGTCGGGTCGGTTGGGGTCAGGGGGGTTAGGAAAGTTGGGGTCGGGGGGATTGGGGTTAGAGAAGTTATAATCGGGGAAGTTGGGGTTAGGGAAGTTGGAGTCGGGGGAGTTGGGGTTAGGGAAGTTGGGGTCATAGAAGTTGGAAACGTCATCAACCCTTCTGATCTCGACTCTTTCGACCTCAAGTCCTCCCGAACCCAACTCCCCTGATCCCAACTTCCCTAACCCCAATCCCCCCGACTCCAACTCCTCCTGACCCCACCCCCCCCCAACCCCAACTTCCCAAACCCAACCCCTGACCTCAACCCACACCCCAACCCCTCCAACCTCCCCGATCCCAACTGGGCCCCTCAACTCAAACTCCTCCGACCCCAACTCCAACCGCTTCGACCCCAATAACCCCCAACTCCTCTGACCACCTCGATCCCAACTCCCCTGATCCCAACTAATTCCCCTAGCCCCAATTCTCCCGACCCCAACTCTCCCACTCCCCCCCAACCCCAACCTCCCCACCCCAACCTCCCCAACCCAACCCCTGACTCCGCCCCCCCCCAACTCCAACCTCCCGTACTCCCCCAACCCATCTTCCCTAATCCCGACCCTAAATCCAACCTCCTAAACCCAACCCCTGCCCCTAACTCCTTGACCCCAACCCCACCGGAAATCCTTGATTTCAACTCGACCCCTTGACCCAAACTCCTTCGACCTCAACCCTCCAACTCCTTTCACCTCCCCGACCCGAAACCCCAACTCCTTTGACCTCCCCGACCCAAACCTCCTGACTTCAAATTCTTCGAACCCAATTACATCCCTTCCGACCCCACATCGAACCCCTGCAACCCCACTCCAACCCCCCGACCCCAACCTCCTCATGACTCCAACCTCCCATCCCCAACCCCCTGACCCCAAGCACTAGCCTAATTGATTTAAAAGTTCTTTAAGGTGTTTAGTCATTACTGTAATTTAAAGTCCTTTGTCGTTCCTTGTTATGTTCGAAATTATGATACCAAGTCCTTTGTCGTTCCTTGCGGTGTTTAGTAATTAATTTAAAGTTCTTTGTCGTTCTTTGCTCTGATCGAGATTATGATTCCAAGTCCTTGGTCGTTGTTTGCGGTGTTTAGAAATAAATTTAAAATCCTTTGTCGTTCCTAGTCATGTTCAAGATTATAATTCCAAGTCCTTTGTCGTTATTTGCGGTGTTTGATAACTAATTTAAAGTTCTTTGTCGTTCCTAGTTATGTTCGAGACAGTGATTCCAAGTCCTTCGTCGTTCTCTGCGGTGCTTAATAATCAATACAAAGTTCTTTGTCGTTCCTTGTTATGTTCGAGATTATAATTCCAAGTCCTTTGTCGTTCTTTGCGGTGTTTAGTAACTAATTTAAAGTCCGTTGTCGTTCCTTGCTATGATCGAGATTATGATTCCAAGTCCTTTGTCGTTCTTTGCGGTGTTTAGTAACAAATTTAAAGTTCTTTGTCGTTCCTTGCTATGTTCGAGATTATGATTCCAAGTCCTTTGTCGTTCTTTGCGGTGTTTTGTAACTAATTTAAAGTTCTTTGTCGTTCCTTGTTATGTTCGAGATTATGATTCCAAGTCCTTTGTCGTTCTTTGCGGTGTTTAGTAACTAATTTACAGTTTTTGGTGGTTCGTTGCTACGTTCGAGATTATGATTGCAAGTCCTTTGTCGTTCTTTGCGGTGTTTAATAACTAGTTTAAAGGTCTTTGTCGTTCCTTGCTATGATCGAGACTATGATTCCAAGTCCTTTGTCGTTGTTTACGGTGCTTAGTAATTAATTTAAAGTTCTTTGTCGTTTCTTTTTATGTTCGAGATTATGATTCCAAGTTCTTTGTCGTTCTTTGCGGTGTTTAGTAATCAATTTAAAGTTCGTTGTCGTTCCTTGTTATGTTCGAGATTATGATTCCAAGTCCTTTGTCGTTCTTTGCAATGTTTACTAACTAATTTAAAGTCCTTTTTGTCGTTGTCGTTCTTTGTGTTTGAAGGTATGATTCCAAGTCCTTTGTCGTTGTTTATGGTGTTTAGTAATTAATTTAAAGTTCTTGGTCGTTCGTTGCTATGTTCGAGATTATGATTGCAAGTCTTTTGTCGTTCTTTGCGGTGTTTAGTAACTAATTAAAAGTCCGTTGTTGTTCCTAGCTATGTTCGAGATTATGATTCCAAGTCCTTTGTCGTTGTTTGCGGTGCTTAGTAATAAATTTAAAGTTCGTTGTCGTTCCTTGTTATGTTCGAGATTATGATTCCAAGTCCTTTGTCGTTCTTTGCGGTGTTTAGTAATCAATTTAAAGTCCGTTGACGTTCCTTGTTATGTTCAAGACTATGATTCCAAGTCTTTTGTCGTTCTTCGCAATGTTTAGTAACTAATTTAAAGTCCTTTTTGTCGTTGTCGTTCTTTGTGTTTGAAGGTATGATTCCAAGTCCTTTGTCGTTCTTTGCAGTGTTTGGTAACTAATTTAAAGTTCTTTGTCGTTCCTTGCTATGTTCGAGATTATGATTCCAAGTCCTTTGTCGTTGTTTACGGTGTTTAGTAACTAATTTAAAGTTCTTGGTCGTTCCTTGTTATGTTCGAGATTATCATTCCAAGTTCTTTGTAGTTCTTTGCGGTGTTTAGTAATTAATTTAAAGTTTTTTGTCGTTCCTTGCTATGATCGATATTATGATTCCAAGTTCTTTGTCGTTCTTTGCGGTGTTTAGTAATCAATTTAAAGTCCGTTGACGTTCCTTGTTATGTTGGAGATTATTATTCCAAGTCCTTTGTCGTTCTTTGCAATGTTTAGTAACTAATTTAAAGTCCTTTTTGTCGTTGTCGTTCTTTGTGTTTGAAGGTATGATTCCAAGTCCTTTGTCGTTCTTTGCAGTGTTTGGTAACTAATTTAAAGTTCTTTGTCGTTCCTTGCTATGTTCGAGATTATGATTCCAAGTCCTTTGTCGTTGTTTACGGTGTTTAGTAACTAATTTAAAGTTCTTTGGCGTTCCTTGTTATGTTCGAGATTATCATTCCCAGTTCTTTGTAGTTCTTTGCGGTGTTTAGTAATTAATTTAAAGTTCTTTGTCATTCCTTGCTATGATCGATATTATGATTCCAAGTCCTTTGTCGTTGTTTGCGGTGTTTAGTAACTAATTTAAAGTCAGTTGTCGTTCCTTGTTATGTTCGAGACTATGATTCCAAGTCCTTTGTCGTTCGTTGCTCTGTTTAGTAACTAATTTAAAGTTCTTTGTCGTTCCTTGTTATGTTCGAGATTATGATTCCAAGGCCTTTGTCGTTCTTTGCAGTGTTTAGTAATTAATTCAAAGTTCTTTGTCGTTCCTTGCTATGTTCGAGATTATCATTCCAAGTTCTTTGTAGTTCTTTGCGGTGTTTAGTAATTAATTTAAAGTTCTTTGTCGTTCCTTGCTATGATCGATATTATGATTCCAAGTCCTTTGTCGTTGTTTGCGGTGTTTAGTAACTAATTTAAAGTCCGTTGTCGTTCCTTGTTATGTTCGAGACTACGATTCCAAGTCCTTTATCGTTCTTTGCGGTGTGTAGTAACTAATTTAAAGTCCGTTGTCGTTCCTTGTTATGGTCGAGACTACGATTCCAAGTCCTTTATCGTTCTTTGCTCTGTTTAGTAACTGATTTAAAGTTCTTTGTCGTTCCTTGTTATGTTCGAGATTAGGATTCCAAGGCCTTTGTCGTTCTTTGCGGTGTTTAGTAATTAATTCAAAGTCTTTTGTCGTTCCTTGCTATGTTCGAGATTATCATTCCAAGTTCTTTGTAGTTCTTTGCGGTGTTTAGTAATTAATTTAAAGTTCTTTGTCGTTCCTTGCTATGATCGATATTATGATTCCAAGTCCTTTGTCGTTGTTTGCGGTGTGTAGTAACTAATTTAAAGTCCGTTGTCGTTCCTTGTTATGGTCGAGACTACGATTCCAAGTCCTTTATCGTTCTTCGCTCTGTTTAGTAACTGATTTAAAGTTCTTTGTCGTTCCTTGTTATGTTCGAGATTAGGATTCCAAGGCCTTTGTCGTTCTTTGCGGTGTTTAGTAATTAATTCAAAGTCTTTTGTCGTTCCTTGCTATGTTCGAGATTGTAGTCCTTAATCGTTCTTTGCGGTGTTTAGTAACTAATTTAAAGTCTTCTGTCGTTTTCTGCTATGTTCAAGATTATGATTCCAAGTCCTTTGTCGTTCTTTGCGGTGTTAAGTAATTAATTTAAAGTTCTTTGTCGTTGTCGTTCTTTATGTTCGAGACTATGATTCCAAGTCCTTTTTCGTTCTTTGTAGTGTTTAGTAATTAATTTAAAGTTCTTTGTCGTTCTCGTTGTTTGTGTTCGAGATTATGATTCCAAGTCCTTTGTCGTTCTTTGCGTTTAGTAATTAATTCAAAGTTCTTTGTCGTTCCTAGTTATGTTCGAGATTATGATTCCAAGTCCTTTGTCGTTGTTTGCGGTGTTTAGTAACTAATTTAAAGTCCGTTGTCGTTGTTTGCCGTGTTTTCAGTTCTGTGTTGCTCTTTGTCGTTCTTTGCGGTGTTTAGTAGGACCATAGTGCAGACCATTGTTTGCGCTTTCAAACTGAAAACTCTCGAAACAATTTCAGTTTAAAGCTTGACAAACTATGAATCTGAATTTGTTTCTGCTTACTGTACACACTGCTAGTCTATCAACGTCATTGTAAATCGGTCGCGCCACAGATCTTAGATTTGGTTGTTTTTTGCTTCAGTTGTTAACTGCAAAAAGACTAGGAGACGCACATCGGATAATACAAGTGTACACCGTACCAGTACTATCAGTGTACTGCTGCACCCATACCGGTATTCTGTACTCAGTACCAATACCAGTAATCAACACTACCCTGCAATCTTATTGATGAATTTGTCTCAGATACATTATTTGCAGATTTAAACTGCTGACCCATGTTCCATCCCAATGATTACTGGTACCATCTCAAACTAGCCCACACATGACTGACATGACATGTACCGGTAGTCTAACAGCTATACTGGGGAGTTTAAGTGTTTAGGAACTGGTAGATTAACAGCTTTTTTGTCATGAAGTAAACAGAGTTGTTGCATAAACCAGCAAAACCACACCAAATTATTAACAGTCTATGAAAATAAAATCACTTTCTCTGTAACTGGACTAGGACTTGCTGGGTTTGATAACTCGTAAAGTTGTAGTCCAAAACCTAGTCTTAATCACATTTCAAATGCGCTAAATCTCACTAATTTAAGAAAAATACTGCCAATATGTCACAAAAGTTATTGCATCCCTTCAAAACTACATTGGAGGGTTTTACTTCGCTAAAATTCGCGACGCAACATTACTTAGACAAGCCCTACAAGCCAGTTTTCGTACTCAACTCATATGACCGAAAACTGCACATTTTGTTTAGGCTACTACCTATTTTGGTTAGGCTACTACCTGATCAATAGGGAAAAAATCGATTGACCAATCAGAGACGAGTTTGGTTTAACAGCGTATAATGACACGATCGTCCATTCGCTCTGCCTTTTCTTAAAGAGCGATTTAAGTGCAACTGCTTTAGCGATTCGTTTTGAACACTTCCAGCCTTGTCCACGAGCAGCTTGGTAATAAAACTCAGCCAGCCTTAAGATCCTTTGTTTATTGCATTAAAATCCCTTTGTAATAAGAGTAATGTTTTTATTTAGTTTGAGGTGATTCGTTATAAAGTTGTATTTCATTACTTACGTTAAAACAATAATTGCTATATGTCTCGTAATTCGGCCATAATAAAATTTGCGTATAGTCGTCATAAAGAGTACGACGATGAAAAGGCAAGAAAGAGAAAACATCCCGCAACCTGTAAGTTTTGCTCAACATCAATAACTGATCGTTGCGGTCACTTGCGGCACAACCTCTTCTTTTGTGCGGCACGTGAAAAAATGCCACAAGTCACTGTGAGCTATTGTACAGTATTATCATAATCCATATAACGTCTATGATAATGTTATTTATAAAAGAATAATTTGATACGTTAAAGGGGAGGTTCGGTGCCAACAAACAAAAACTTATATGAAAATATTTTTTACACTGAATTCTTTTGTCAATATTGCCGAACTGAAAAAGGTTTTGTTAAAAGCCTGTTAGGCTTTTTAAAATATACTGATAGGTGGCGCTACATAACGATGACGTCATTGGAGGGCAAGCTGAACTGTACTGAGTATTTCCATAGCTGCAGCACGCATAGGTTGGTTGTAGACTACCGGTAGAACGTGTTTCAACTGCGTTCTCTGGTCAACGGAAACATAATTATGGAAGGTAAACAAAGGGAAGGATTTTTGTTTGAACCATTACGCAAGCAAGATTTGAATGCTGAAGACAATGAAAATTTTGAATTAGCTGAACTAGCAATACCTGCACCAAGAACTAGAACAAGCCTTGACACTAGCTGTAACAGTGAAATGCTTTTAAACTCTTGGACTTGGTGTGATTGTAAAAAATGTGATGGCATGCCTTCTGCATTTGAAAATTTGTGCTGTAACCAAATAAAAGAGCTGAGTTGCAAACTAAATGGAAGTACTGAAAGGTGTGTCACCCAAATCAGTTCTTTTAAAAAAATGTGCCTGGATAAGGAGATTTTAGAAGTTTTGATGACTGCAATGAAAAATGCTGTTGCTGAGTGGCTGGAGAGTGGAATTACTAACAGGTACTTTTCAGTTTTATTATGACTACTGTACAGTGTAGCAAGACTTAACAGCACCTGTAGACTAGTGTGTTTTACTGCTACTACTGGCTGTGCATGCAGTATGGTCTGTGGAATCTGCTAAGCATATTTTGCCTAATTCAACAAGGGAATGGCACAGACACAAAATAGCAGCATTAAATTTTACTAGCTGTATTTTTAATGTTACATTGGAAGTAACAGTATAGTAAGTGTGATGCTCAACTATGGAACTACAATAACCTATTTGACATACGTGTTGATTATGCATACTGGTACCTTACCCTGTCCACATGCACGGCCTAAAGCTGACGGTTCTGGTTTCTGCATCACAAGCAAATCTTTGATGTCATACTCACTTTTTGTAATGATGACATTAAACAATTGACTATGATGCAGAACCACGAGCCATGGGCTTTAGGCCGACAAAAAGTGTACCCTGGACAGGGTAATTGTGCCCATAAGTGACATTTTTGCAAACAGTTTTTAAGAAGCAAAATATTTGTAGATTTAGATAGCATAATCACAGTTCTCAACATGATTGACAAAAAAATTGTCGCTTTGATTGCAAATACCATTGACAGAGTCCATTAAATAACGAACCTAAAAAACTACCGGTAATAACTGTCTCATTTTGATTAATTAATTATTGCTTGTTTCTTTGCTACTATTAAGAGCCATGTAAACAAATTTGACAGAAAAGTCTTGCCAAAGCAATTCAGTTTTTACAACTTATTGAATCTACAGTAGCCTATATTATTTAAACCCGGCAAGCGTATGCCCAGTTTCATGAATTCGTAGATTGCGATAAATGATCCTCTGTTTTGGAACTTTTGTCAGGCAATGACTATAAGCAGTATATACTTGTTTTTAGAATGTACCGATTTGCAGCCTACAGAAGTTTTATCTTTTGGATTTATGGAAGACTGGGAAAAAGCAAAAGAAAGTTAATCCCGTCTTGTGTGGTTTTAGAAATAAGGAGAAACTTTCCCGAAGAAAACGAACAATACGAAGGTTTTCATGAATTTCAACCGTAATTGTTATCAGTACTCTGCAGTAACATAATTGTTTTTCTTTGCGGTATTTTCATTTTTTGCACTGCTGACTGGAAAACCATTGGTCACTTTGCAGCTTCCTGTTGCTTATTTTTTATCTTTTACTGTTCTTGTATTTTGCGGAACGAAATAAACCTGTTCTGCTTGCTTTGTATTTGTTAACACGAAATCATAACAGGCTTTGCTGTGTATTAGTTATATTTTTCCTATTTTTATTCCGTACTAATACACAGCAAATACTAACAGGCCTACTACACGCTCAACCTACGCCATGAGAAGGCAAGGAAGATAAGTGCGGTCCTGATAAGCTCGATTCTGCATTCGTACGATAAAGCGGGTAGAGACAAGAGCTCGTTGCAGCTACTTTCTTCAGTTACAATCCTCAGTTATTTTGAATTGATAAAAATCAGGTTTCAGTTACATTGCAACTGGTACTTGCACAACAGGTTAGTCGCACGTAATGCAATAGGTAGTTTAGAAGGCAAAGCCCATCATTAAGGCACTGACAACCACAAAATCTCTCGCTCGATCATGGGAAATCGAGAGGGTGAAGCCCACCAGAAGTTGACACGGTTAAGTTATTTCGAGCTCCTTTGTTACTAAAACGCTCCAGCACCACAGAATATAATTATCTGAAGCGAGATATGTGACGTTGAATAGCCTCAGATGTTGAAGGCTTTTCTCCTTCACCAATAGATCTTCTCACCATTGGAGGCACCGTTATGCCAGATGAAGAAATGACGGTATTGCTTCTAAATGATTCTGTAAAAAAAAAAAAAAGTTTTACAACGGCTGTTCTCGTCTAATATAATTTTTCTAATTAAATAGGCCTATCACGCAATTAATCATAAGCGCAGTCACAACGCTCTAACTTCTGCTGCACTAACTTTAGGGTTGATCTAAAAAACTAAAAACAATGCAATGTGTCGATTAAATACTAACTTACCCGAAGCACTGCTTTCGCATTTGGTCTGCTTGAAATAAGCCAGTGTGCATTCCATTAAATTATCACGAAAAGAATAGTCTTTCGATTCGGACACTCGTTTCACAATAAAACTTCGACTCCTTTTAGACCACTGCACTACCCAACATTTTTCCCCCTCACGCGTTTCTTGATGTTCCAACGAAGAATTCATATTGTTGTCCAAAACCGCCAACATTGTTCTGGCAACCATTCCTACCAAATACATTATACTGATGAGCGCGGACAGCTCAAATCGGTTGGAAAACCGGGATTACTTTTGAGTGCTACAATCCAATGCCCGAAACAACCAATATTCAACCCTCAGTAACCTAATTCCTTTTTTTTACAACTCGAAAAATCGCGATTTGTTAAAATATACCGGCACAGTTTATATAAAACTAGTATCGCAAATAAGGGCTTGTTTTAGATGTTGCGTCGGAGAGCTAAGCAGCATAAGCAGGTTTGTTTCTTGCTTGCGTACCGACGTACAGATGGTAATTTAAAGCCAACGAAGTACCGCAAAAGCCAACGAAGCTGGTTAAGGCAATAAGTTTACATAAGAATGCTGTTATCAACAAATATCGTAACCAATCAGTCAATGCTTAGCATTTGACGAATAGCACATACCTTCATAGCTAAAACTGAGACGTTTGGGAAGATACTTCAAAAGCATGCTATGGAAGGACTCCAACGAACCAGTGTGACAAAACTCTGCTACCTAAAAGGCAATTTATTTGAATTACCAGCGGTGGAAAGGGAGAAAAGACTAATTTTTTGACTTGCAGCACGATGCAGCATGCGACATTACCTTTTACGAGCTGGGATTGATGGAGAACGTACATAAACGAGTAACAGGATACTAAAACCCGGCATGCATGCAGGGAATGTTTAAGATGCTTAATTTATAGCTTTGAGTGCCTCAGAAAATTACACCAATAACATCCGCAAGCTACAGCACATACACTCACCATGCCCATATCTTGCAAAAGACGCTTGTCCAGTACGACGCTCTGTAGAGCACGATGAGCAAAACTTCCAGGTTGCAGCCATGCTTTATGACGCTGCTCTTGCTCCGTCAATGGCTCGTGAGCACAATGGTTGTACCCTGCATCACTTAACCAGCTATGTTGATTCGTGATGTGATGGAGAATGGACACCCACCGACTCTGAAACGGAAATACATTACCTTAATTTGTTAAAAATACTTTATTTTACAACATGGGAAACACCACTCATTTTTGCAAAATATCTTTGTTAACTTGCCAAATTGCATAAAGTTGAAGTTTTACATACGCGATGTTCTCCACAGAAAATGTAGGAAAAATGTGATTACTGATTACCTTTAACTGCTTGGGATCTTTATTGCAGGTTTCAGTGGACCACCAAAAATGATTGACTATCGATCGGATCCAAGGTTGCAAATTTTCGTTTTCTTTAGTCTTGCTTGCTGAGTTGAGTTTTTTTGTTATTGACTTAGCCAAATGCCATACGTCAAACTGGTGACTAATTGATGGAAATAACGATCGAATTGTTTTTGTTACTTGCGGATGTCGGTCGGTGGCCAAAGTTGCAATCCTTATCCCAGCTTCCTGCAAATAATACAATAAGTGCAGCTGTTTGATAAACAATGATTAGTGACAAATCATTAACCAAAAAGACACATTTTTATAACAACGAAGTACATACATTTTGGTTTCAACGCAAGTTTCAAGTTAACTGTACATAACAACGCACAGATATTATCATAAAGTCTTGACAAATGAACAAAAGCATGCATTTCAATATAAAGTAGCGACACCAACAATGCTTGACAGATGAAATCATAGCAGCGGTTGTTGCACATGTTAGACCCAAATTTATTATTGTAATTTGCAGTAATGCTGACATACAAACTAACGGTTACTCCGCGAGTATGTGCTAGGCTGATCAATCAATAAAGCCTAAATTCACTCCACTAGAAATTCTGGTCCAGCTAGTTTTTACCTGAACTTCATTTAAACATCGAATGAGTCCTTCATTTTCCATTCCATAGCTATTCTTCACCTCAGTCACCTTAACCACATTAAAAGCTAATATTTTGTTGTTTTGAGTATCCATGAGGCTGTATGTACCATAAGTGGCAGAATGACCAGGGCTGTCACAACGCCCATCTCCAGCCAAAACCAAATCATCTCTGTTCTTGTAGCCTGAAATTTTAAAAAATGGTTATGATTAAAATTTTTTCAACACTTTAGCAAAGCTGCGTTTTAAAATCTATAACTGCACTATAATTATATTTCAAAATTACCAAAAACTTACAATTAGTTTACGCACAGCATCACTTACTTTCCAAAAGTACGCTTTGCTCCATACTCCACATGTGCGAGATACATGGCAACAAATACGTCTTCTGAATGTAATAAAAATCAGTTTTTCCAAAGATGCGCAAGTTTAAAGATTTGCAAATTTCAGCTAATGTTGAGTATGTATTGCCGGAGTACAGTGTAGCTGCAGCTAATAATAAATTTCCTGATGGGGCATTATCAATCACGGGTTGAGATTTCCACTTGAAAGTGTGGTGATTCAGACATGCACAAGTCACTGAAAGCATTGTTCCTTTTGTGGAAGTTGTCGTAATTTCGGCAGGAGCAGTGCAGCAAGGATCTGCCAAGCATTTTTTTGCAAGCAGGCTGAATAGACATGAGGCAAATACAATAAACTTGTCTTCCTTCACAATAGAAATACCTTCTTTCTCATCTTCCTCACCAATAATATGGTCACTTTCGTTCTCACTTGACTGTTCATACGAAACGTCATGGACTTCCATGTAGTCTGATTCACTGCTATCAGACTCTTTTACAGAGCTCCTATTTTTAGGCAGACACATGACTGGATTCATTCCAACTTTCTCCACAAGAGAAAATAAATGAGATGGCATTGGTTGGCAACTTAGTTGAGCACAAGCTGCACATTTTGACAAACTTGAATCGGTTTGAGTAGCGATACTTCTGTGAGTAGAAGCAACTGCTACTTCTTCCACTATTTGTTTGGTGTCCAAAGCACTAGTGTCTTCAGAGACTATAGGCTGAAAGCAGCTAGAATTTCCATGTTCAGCAGCAATTTCTTTCTCAATATGTTTGTGAATCTATATAAGAAAAATACACACACATAAGCAAAAGCATGACCTGATATTGATTAGATCATTAAACAGATTAATATGAAAGTTGGTTAAGTATTTCATTGAAGTCTCCAAACAGAAATAAAAAGAATCGTACTCCTACTTTTAATCTACCCATTAAAATCATACCTCTACCACACCACAAAAATTCAGCTCTTCACACTGTTTGTTACCGATATTACAAATAACAATTTCAAACATCAATTCTGTACTGACTGCCAACAGTACATTTCCCCTACAAAAAATACCATATACCGGTAGCTTATTGTTGTTATGTCAGCTGACAGTATGAAAAGTTGCAATTGTTATGTCACCACATAACTTGAATGGCCAATGCGGTACGAAGCATTACAGATACCCCAATTAGCTTTTCAACAGGTTCATAGCACATCATTATTATTATTAACCTAGTCTAGTCTAGCACATTATTATTATTATTAACCTAGTCTAGTTTCTTATTAAACAAATAGTGGTACCCACTGTTCCCTCCAAGTTTTCAGTCAGTGCAAATTTGCCCAAATATAAATTCCAATAAAAAATTTGCCCAAAGGTTTTGGGGATTTAAAGAAAGTTTGATTCAATTTTTGCCTTAAAGTTGAGTTTCCAGAGTATGAAACATTTGTTTTGCAGCAAAATATTGAATACTTTTATTCAAATTTGGCCAAAAACTACCAATGCAGCTGCCAAACTCTAAAGTTGGAAAATTTTGCCCAAAATTTCTCACTTTTCGCAGCTTAGAGGAAACAGTGGTGGTACCTATCTGCTATGCAGTATTACTTTATCAGCCATCAACTTCATATAAATAGGCTACTGCCACTGTAACCTACTGTACATCATTTACCAGTTCACTTAATTACAGTACCGGTACTTAGTCTACACAGTATATACAAGGGATATAATACCGGTACCAGTACCAGTAGTCCAGTAGCCTGTAGAGGCTAATATTCTAGCTTATTAGGATACTGGTACCACATAATCATAGCGTAATCTAGAAGTAAATCAACTTACTTTTTGCATAACCTTTCTTTTCTCCCTATTTTCTATGCGAAGTTTTCTTGCTTGGGTCAGTTTTTTTGGCCGAGTTGGAAAATTGGGTTTATATGATGAAAAATCAAAAATTGTGGGTATTGCTTTTTCTTTGAGTTTCATTTTTGTTTTGGAATTGGTCAATTCTGCCTTTAAATCTCTTTCATAGCAATCATCTGCAAAATGATCACTACACACTCTTGAATTTTTGCTTACAGGTGGATCTTTTAATTTCATGTTGCTGAGCCATTTCTTCAGTCTTGGGAGATCATTTAGTGGTAACCGATGAAAGCTGACTTTACTATTTGTTGCCCTGTTGCTACATCCAGGAGCCATGCAAAAATTAACCATTTTTTTTCTAAAACTCAGCCACGGCAATGCAATTATCAGCAAGTGGTGAAGCCTAGACCTCTGATTGAAGAAACTGTACCTGCTTGCCCTCCAATGACGTCACGAATAAAACTGGCCAATCAGAAACCAGTATTTTTTTTACTTTGTTTTGCTGATAACTTTTTAACGAAATCAAATTTCAACATCGGACCAAAGCTATTGAGTAATTCAAGTCATAACAAAACTAATTTTAGCGTATTGTTTTGCACCGAACCCTACCTTTAATTTTGTTAGGTTGTTTGCACGGTATACCTATTGAATTTTTGCATTAACTTATTTAAACGTTGCGTGCTAAAGTTTCATCGTGCTAACGAAGCGTACCCAATGAAGCAATATTTCGAAATAAAGTATTTGTGTTTTGAATTTGGTACAGTTATCACTTCAAGTTGTTGAATTATCAAGTATAGCCTACCGATACAGACATGGCCGTAACTACCGCCGTTGCATCCGGTGCAATGCACGCAATGCAATGCACTTGTAAGTTAACGCTATTGTTTGCAGTTTCATCCGGTGCAATGCACCAGGGCCCCAGCACAAGAGAGCCCCGAGGCGTCTCATCATGATTTAACAGCTCAGATGGCCGAGTGGTATAGAGCGTCTGTCTCTTGAGCTGTAGACTCGGGTTTGATTCTCAGTCGGGTCAAACCAATCACTTTAAAATTGGTATTCACAGCTTCCCTGCTTGACGCTCAGCATTGAAGGGACAGTGTGGAGAACCAGCCGACAAGTTTACTTGTTGTGCCGTTGGGAATGGCACTAAGCAAGATTCCCCCATTTTGATATGGTAGACAGATGGCTGGCAACTCCGAAGCGAGCTCGTATAGCGCATTGATCGCTTTCTTGGGTAGGAGGATAAATATGCAAATAAATACAATGGAAAGACGGCCGAGAGGTCTTTTTCCACACTCAAACTAATCAAAAGCTTCTTTAGAAGCCCAGTGTCTCAAGAGAGACTTGGCGGTTTGGCTCTGCTGTCGATAGAGAATGAACGAGCTCAAAAGTTAGAATTTAGGAAAGTTATACAACAGTTTGCCAGCGCAAAAGCAACAGCAAAACTTTTCAATTAAATTCCGGTTACGTGACTGGCCGAGGGGTCGGAATAGACAGGTTTGCTTTTTTCATTGGTAATTGTTAGGTAATATTATTTGATTATTTTTTTTTAGCTTAATCTATATTTTACGACTTTTTTCAGAATTTTAAAAATTTTTGTCAGAATCAGTCAAAATGTACCCAGGAATATAGAAACAAACTAAGCATCGTATCAAACCTAAGATTTAGTTTTTTATGTAAACAAAAATTGATAATTTAGCAATCTAGTGTGCAACACCGTAATTAGTTTGCTATTTATGTAGGCCTATATTTCACCACTAAAATGCTATTTTCAGATACTGTTCCCTCTTTACCTTTCGACACCCTTGACGATTGATATCAACAAATTGTGTTTCATTAGTTGTCTTGTTCATGACAATGTAAGGGTAGGCAGTTGCACGTTCATTTTTTTGTGTTGAACAATTTATCCGCATGGCAATGTACATCTCCGTTTCACTGAAATATCGTAAATATTGCTCTCAAAGCGTCGTTGCCTCAAATGTCAAAAGATTTTAATTTACGACGTACATTTGATCAGACTTATCACAAAATAAAAAAAAGTGTTGTTAAGAATGGGGGCCCCATAATAGATGTTTGCACCGCGGCCCCGCCTGACGTAGTTACAGCCCTGGATACAGAATTAGTGATCTTTATTACAAACCTGGCGTAATCTTGATGCTTTAAAAATAAAGCGATGTAAAAAACCGACAGTTGTATTTGATGAATATTTAGGTCTGAAAACGAGGTTTTGCTTCTGCTTTAATGATAGTGGACAATATTTGGGATTTTTCCGGCGTTTAGCGGCGGGATCAACTCCGTCTGACCACGCACTTTATTTTGTTCACGGAGTCTGCATGAAAAATTGTTTTTGCGCTGGTGATTTGAACATGCTTTAATTCACCTGAGCTCGATTTGTTGTCCATTTATTTTTTGATGTTATATCCGCTTTAAGCTTCAACTGTTGCAATGGAGATACCGCATGTTGTTAGGTCAAGGTTTAAAAAGTTGTGCTATCATTTTTCCTCCAAGTCTTTTCATTGAATTTGTAATGTAAGTTAACGCTATTGTTCACAGTTTCGTCGAATATCAGCGAGGTAATGTTGGGAAGGTTACATCAGAAAAAACGCCGGAACCTCCGATCAGCCGCGCATAGTAAACTTTTTTCGCCGTAGCAGAGTTTCAGCAAGCAGCACTCGCGACACAAATCAATATTTCTTGCTGTTGTCAAGGATTTCATGGTGGAATGCTCGCTGCCGCTATCAATCGTTGAGAATACTTTCGCCGTTTCATAGCCAAACTTGAACAAAGGTAATCGTCAATATAAAAAGTTTAATTTGACTGTTAATTCGCCAGGATTGATCGCCTAGCGCTAGCCTGTTATAAAAGACAGTCGAAAAAACGCTTTCAAAGCGAATCGTATTAACGACCAACGACTTCTATTTTTTGTTTGATAGATATAATCCGGTCGCAAGATTGACGGGAACGCAACAGATTTTACCGGAGATGCATGAAGCTATCAAGAAGAAAAATTTAAGCGTGCTGTCACAGCAAACATTAGTTTCCCTGACGGTAGATATATGGAGCGATTGAACAATGCGGAGCTACCTTCGGATCACAGCTCATTTTGCGGAAAAAGAAACCTCTCAACCGGTAGGCAAAAAAAACTCTCGTCGTTGCTGCTAAAGTTTTAACGTTTTGTTGGTTCCCACGCTGATGGAAGCATAGAATTGGCTTTTGAAGGAACGTTAGAAGAATTTAAACTAAAAATTAAGTGACAAATGTGGCGACGAACAATGCTGCAAGCATGCGAGCAGCATTCAAGACTCGATTTCCCAGTTTTGAAAATCGGGCAGCCGATGACTGTAATGTAATGGAAGAAGTGGACGATAAATTGCATGTATTTAAGGGTTGTCTGAAGCCGATGAACTAGATGTGTAAGCAGCAGTTAAAACCACAACGAAGCGAAGAATTTCCTGCTTTGCCCACACCTTGCAATTAATATATGCTGATGGCTTAAAAGTTGCTAAAAGTTTGTCCGGTTCTTTGGCGAAAGTAAGCCGTCTTTTAACTGTGCGACATCGCAGCACAATTTTCAAAGAAAGGTACATACTACAATTTGCTATATTTATGTGCATTATTGTGATTATAGAGCGGGACAGCGCTGTTTCGGACTATTAGCCCTCATCAGCCGCCCTCAGGTAAGATACATTCATCTTCCAGAACGAATGATCTTGCCAGGATCACTCATCCCTTCGGATAAATATACCTTAAAGAATTTAACCTTTGTGGTACGTATCCACTCGTGTGGTTACGTCACCGCGCTGGTCAAATCCTTTACGTGGCCAGGATGAATAACAATAACTAAAAAAGTAATGTCCTTCCTGGCCTACTGACGGGAAGTCATGACGACTTCCTCTTGTTGGGTCGGAGGCTAATATCAGCTCTCCATCGCCAACAGTGGATACGTACCACAAAGGTAAAATTCCTGAAGATATATTTATCCAAAGGGATAAGCGTTCTGGAAAATCAATGTATCTTACCTGAGGGCGGCTGATGAGGGCTAATAGTCCGAAACAGCGCTGTCCCGCTCTACGATACGTTTGACTGGAGTGCTTTGCACTGTTGGCGATGGAGAGCTGATACTAGCCTCCGACCCAACAAGAGGAAGTCGTCATGAATTCCCGCCAGTAGGCCAGGAAGGACATTGCTTTTTTAGATATTATTGTGGTTCTTAGTTTTGCTTCGAAGTAAAAAAGAGTATTACTCACTGTAAAAAATTTTCACGTCATTTTACTGACGAAAGAGGAGGCA
Organism: Trididemnum miniatum; assembly: GCA_964006365.1. Lineage (NCBI taxonomy): Eukaryota > Metazoa > Chordata > Ascidiacea > Aplousobranchia > Didemnidae > Trididemnum > Trididemnum miniatum. Next base: position 24,228,046 of record OZ023234.1, read on the forward strand.
ACTTTTTGACTCTCGATTTTAGTATATAAATTACTTTTTTTTTTTCTTCTTTTTTTTTTTTTTAAATTCAAGCCACTTAATTGCAGCTTAGGATTTTTGAGGTAGTGAAGTTCATGCATCATGGAGATGACCTGGTGAGCATCGAACCCGCGAAGCCAGCTTCGGAGCCCAATGCACCAACCACTCGGCCAACTCCATGTGCTAGTCTACTTCCAGTAGGCTACAACGAAAAAATTTTCTTCCAGTGTTTGGTAATAATAGTGAAATTCGTTCGTTATGATAAGCTTTCGACCTTGATGCAAGTGTGATACTGATTGTGTTTGTTATTTGTTAAATTTCTCCACTTTATCTCCTGTTCTTTCATTTCATACTTCTCATTGTAACGTTATGATTGTTTTCGACTTTTCGTTACTTACGACTCTTACGAGACTTACGCCCAAATTTCAGAATTTATCTTTTTGAGTCCTCTGTAATGATACCAGGCGCCTGCTATCGCTACAGATGACTGCTTTCTTATTTCAAATTTTGTTTTAATGTCTCGTAAGTGTCAGTATTGCGTTAGTAATTTTCTTTTCCATATTTGTGTCCAGGCGCAACAAAACCATCGTCGTTAATGCGCCTTTATTTTTCTACTTCACATAAAAACAAACAAACAAACAAACAAAACCTGTCTGTGAGCATTATTTTAATTACTTACCAAAAGCAAGTAATTTATATTAGTATATAAATTACTTGCTTTTGGTAAGTAATTAAAATAATGCTCACAGACAGGTAATAGAAATTACTATGAATTTCATACTAAATATTAGTAAATCGAGATTACTTAGCTAATGCAGTAATGCTTTTACTGATTGTTGATAGTAAAATTACTAGATAAAAAGTGATTTAGTTTACGCATAATGATTGTTTTATTTTAAATAAAAATGTTATAGTTAATAGTTTACTGCTCTGCTGTTGTAGCTTTTACTCTTGTTCACTGTAAAAATTTACGAACGAAACAGGAGGCAACTTTTTGACTTTTCAAAATAGTATTCGCATTACAGCTACTATTTCAGTAACATTTGACATTCAAAATTAAAAATTGCACAACAATCATTTTAAATTTTGAATGTCAAATATTACTGAAATAGTAGCTGTCATTTTAAATGTGTTGCAACGTCAGCGTCGATTGAAATCTTCAAGGACATCACACAAGTTTAATTTAAACAAAATTTCAACCAAGCGACGTTTTGTCATTAAATTCCTGCATTTCATATTTTTATTATAAAATTAATGTGTATAAACTGATCAGTTAACAGTATATAGCAATGAAAATCTAACACTTAAAAAAAAACGCAGCTAAGAAACATTCGCTTTTATTGAAAGTCAAAACAGTACCATTAAAAAAAATGCTAAGATAAAGCACATAATATTATACGTTAGCGTTAAAGCAATTGTGCGCAATGCTCCGTACAAACTTGGCTTTGCAACAAAGTCTTTACCTAGCAAGGTAAATATTGCGAAACCGACAAAAATACGAAGATGCAGTGGTGTTAAATGATGTGCTAAAGCCACCCAAAACTGGCCAAGGTTGTTTCCAGTAATGTAAATTATACGACCACGTATCTTACAATTTAGCCTATGGCAAGCTTTGCAGGTCCTAAAGGATTTCATGACGACTAAAAATTGTTTTGTTTAAAGACAGCACCATCATAATAAACTTTAAACAATTTATGGTGTCTTGAACAATGTGACCAAAAAGGTGGTGATGATAAGTCATGGCTTATGCAAATGTGACGAATGAAAAAGTGTCGCAGGAAACGAATGAACTTGCGACCCAGCTGCAATCACAAGCGCCTCGACTCTGCGCAACGGAAAAACTAGCAAAATCATAGCTTTCACAGCAAAATGCAAAAACTTTGACTTGCAAATTGTATTATGGGAAGTGGAGTTCTTTTGGTGTTCTAACGTTTACCCACATACAGCAAAATAAAAGACATCAGCATAAACACTGAATTGGAGCAAAATTTTTAAACAAGGTTAAAAAATAGTTTAAAAATCAGAAACGAAAACAACTCGAATTGTTTCAACATTTTACCCCATAAAAAAAAAACTTCAGATGAATACTTTTAAGAACCAAACAGAAATGATTACCATTTAAAAAAATCGCAATGCAAAATCCCACAACAAACTTAAACAGAGTGCTTTAATACCTTTCACGCATTCAGTTTGATGCAAACAGTTATAAGCATGCAAAGGGTAGTAGTCATTCAAGTCATCAACTGACATGCTAATAAATTGCTTTTCAGCATGCATTGTAATATGAACTCCCAAACGAAATTGAAAGCAAGCAATCATTTTCCTTAATTCCATTGAAATTAAAAGCAAGAAATTATTCTTCGCAGCATAAAAAATTATTTCACCCACAATACGATCGAGTTCGTATTTACCTAACACAACATATTGCCCAAGTAAATAGCATGTTCCCAAGTATGTTAAAGATTCACACACACATACGCCTCAGGCACAGCAATTGACTGTGCTGCTAAACATTAACAATATCTGAAGAATAGTCACTTGAATCCTCTCACCACTTCAAAACATAATCAGTCAAATTTACAATGTGCAGCAAAAACTCAGTTAATAGTTCATTTTCCTTCTGTAGATAATGACGACACAGCTTTGCCAGTATCAAGTACCCAACTATTGATTAGTTTCTTTGCTTGTACTAACTTCAGGGTAACGGCAAAATCAGATGACTCCAAGGGCTTCAAATCGACCCAAGTTTCAACTCCTAACCCTAGTAATATTCCAACAACATTACTAATTTCACTCTCAGACAGCTTGGGCAATTCTTTTAAAATGTTATCTTCCATACTGCAAAATATGTAATTGTCAGTAAGAAAGAAAATAATACAGTAGAGCAAGATCTCGTATCAGTGGCAATCGGAGAATTTGAACATTTAAAAAAATCGCAATGCTTATACCCACAACAAAATTAAATTCCAGCAGCCATATACCAAAAAGCATTATTTTCTACTTTTCGTCACACAATAACTAATCTCATAAGTTTATTTCAATTAAATACAGGAGTATAAGAAAAAAGCAGAAACATAGAAATTAGCAGCCTGCAAGGATAGCTAAACGTTTAATCTTCAGAAAAACAAAAATCTCCCATCCAAGCACTCTGCCGATAATAATAAGTTGAGAAATTTTTTTTACTTAATTGCTGTAATAACAGGGTACTCAAAGATAGGAAGAGAAAAAGTTATTGACCACACATTAATATAATTCCGTTAAGTTCCAATAACGATTAGCCTGTAACATTTTCAAGGGTTGTTCACAAATTTCAATAAGAACCATGCTTTGTGATATGCTATTAGCTGGTTAACTTACACCCAACAACATTATCACCGCCTAAACAAAATTTTGACTGCCCAAATTCCGTATGCAAAATTTTCAATTTTATTGCAATGAATAAGTAAATGTGTCAACGAACATTCAGACTACACCCAAGTCTTAAACCTTTTATTTAGGTAAGGTAAACATTTAAATGACTAAAATGAATCAAAAATCTACCCAGCGCATGATCTTCACAATATCAGAAAACTGATGAGAATCAAAATATACATTTACCAATGAGTTATCACAATGACAAATGACAAAAACACTGTCCAAAAAGTTACAATTGCCCAAAATTTAAAGCTGATTTAGAAAATTTATAGAAAATCACGGTTATGAAACATTCTAATAACAGCAGCAAAAACATCATACACAAGACTAAAACATCACAATGACTACATACAAATTTGCTTTTAAATCACTACACAAAAAGTCTTTAGGTGTCATGTACAGTAGACTAAACATATATATAAATTAGGGATGTACCGATTCCAAATTTTGTGCCGATGCCGATACTGGTACTCAAAAAATACCGATGCCGATTCTCAAAAAATTGCCGATACTCACAGATGCCAATTCCGATTAATCGGCACATCCCTAGTTTAGACAGGAAACCAAATGTGGTGCAGACTCACAGTAAAAAAGCAAATGAAGTGGGTAACGAGAATTGCTGGTGATTAGAGGAAATGAAATCAGACGGCTAAGGAAAAGGAATATGAAATAATTTTTAAAAAGAGTATAAAGATTACCGATAGTTTTGAAGAACCAGGTATCGGCTATTTTTTACCGATGCTGATTTCGATTCTTAAAAAATTGCCGATACTTACCGATTGGCGATTTCGATTAATCAGCACATCCCTAATATGGAGAGAGGTGCCATGCAACGGGTGTAATGAACAATTGGCCGTCAATGTAAAATCGGCCGTCAGCAACTTTGGTCGTTTCTCCTTCTTCTGACCTCAGGCAACAAATGGTTAGGGTTCCGTTAAACCTCAACCTCAAAAGAATGTGAAATGAGAAAAGTCGCTGATGGTCGATTGTACCGATACACCGACGGCCGATTGTCTACATCATCCATGCGACAACCCCATTCAGTCTAGAAACTGCCAAGTTGGCATTTTACTAAGTTGCTATTTGCTCACAAATGATCAAACCTGCTGAACTGAAAAGAAACTATTTTTAGGGAATCAATAATTCAAAAGATCAAAACTATTTTTTAGCATTCAAACCATGCCCAAAAATACTTTACATTACCAGAATTTTTAACACGGCATTATCAATTTTTTAAATGGAGGGTCGCCCCCTGTGGCTATGGTTGTAGTCATGGTAGCACATGACATTTCAAAAAAATTTTGGTTATTGAGAAAAAGGCTGAAAACGCTGACTCTACTGACTAACAATAACTTGATACCGGGATTATACTGTACGCCAGCGTTTTTCAAACTGAAAGGCGCGCCTCCCCAGCGAGGCGCGGACTATTCTTAGGAGAGGCGCGAATGGTAACCGAAAACCTTTCTGCTGGACTATTCTTAGGGGACTACCTGCTGGACTATTCTTAGGGGAGGCGCGAATGTTAACGATTATTCTTAAGGGAGGCGTGGAAATGCAAAGTTTGAAAACCACTGCTGTACGCTAACCAACTGTTCCATATTATTCTTTCTACTGCCTAAACACAGCATGCCATTTCACACTATCCTCTCCTGCCTAAATAGACTAATCAGCAATCACTTAACACGCTGCACCATACCAGTCCTCACGGTTCTGCGACGGACCAATAAACATCTTTGTGTAGGCGGCTACTCATGGCCACGTGATCACCTCACAGAAATCTAATTGGTTGCTCAGCAATTACCTCTAAAAACTATTCTTGTTTATCAGCAGTGCAATAACTGACATAACATAGTTTGCAGTTACACTTTATAGATATACGGTAATGAAAGTGTTAAGTTTTGTGTAGAAATTCACCGCTCAGATGGCCGAATAATTAAGAGCGTCTGCCTCTGCAGCTGTAGACTCGGGTTTGATTCCTAGACGGGTCAAACCAATGATTGTAAAGTTGGTATTCAGTTCACAGATTTATAACCAAAATCTCCTTTCAAGTCGGTCGTCACTATACGTTCGTTGATATATGCCATAGGCTACTTCTACTTTCAGCTTTGTATTCATCCAACAAAGTACAAGAATTGGGCTCCTGCCTATAACGCGCTGAATTGCATGGGACTTAATTCCGCTTTAGTTTCTCGACCGCATATAATTATATTGTGGTTTCTCATTCGTAAAATCAACGCAAAAAACTGTTTAATGAAATTTAGATGGTGTTGGAAACACAGTTGTGTTCACGATGGTACTAAAATTTTTTAGTATTTTTACTGATGTTATGTCAGTCACTTGCAGTAAAGTTTGCATGTTACTTCAATGATAATAGTAAAATAAATAATAGCGCTAAAGGTATGCAAATTTTCCAAAACAAATTAGTAAAAACACTAGCTACAATGTGTAAAACGAGTTATAAATTTAGAAGTAATTATTTTACTTAGATACTGTAAATAACTTTAAAGCAAGTTTTTATCTCACCAACATTTAGTTAGTAAAATAAGTTACAAAATCAAATTAGTAAAACATTACTCATAATAAAGAAGTAAAATTACTAAAATTTTTAACAGTGCTGCAATATAAGCTTACTTCTTAAATTTCTTACAACACGCTTTAATGTTTGCAGATTTGAGCAAGCTTTTCGAAAAAATCGATCAATTCCAGCAATCAATTACACTCGATGGAGTTCCACTCTACACCAAGTGAAATCTATTTCAAAACTATATACGCTTAAGCACTCTTTCTTAAGTATGTGGAACAGAATTCCAAGAAGCAGTGTTTACCTCAGGAAAGTGGAACTTTTTACAAAAAATGGGAGACATTTTTGCTCCTTTTGCTGAAGCAACGGAAATGACCGAAGGTAGGCTGCATGATTTTTCAACAAAGTTACAGGTACCGGAAAAATATCTCATTTATAAAATATAGCCAAGTATGGCACTAATAAGGCTAAGTAGCCTGGGCGGGTGCAAAGCCATTTGATGCCCTAGGCAAGCTTTAATTTTGATGCCCCCCTGCATACATATATACCTCTAATAAGTGAGCAATAAAAGCGACAATGTTTTTGCAAAGACATTTTGATGCCCCCAAAAAAGCATTTTGATTCATATGCCTTGAAGAGTGATGTCCAAGGTGGCTGCCAAGTTTGCCTTATGGACGCGCCGCCCCTGTAAGTAGCAAACAACGCCAGTAAAAAATAAGCAGTCTTGAAAACTTTAAACGTGAACGAATTAAAAGCCTTGTTCTTAGCGCAAACGAATTAAATTAACAAAAAAAATTGACAGAAGCAGGTCAAAATACTGTTTAATTTACGGTAATGTAATAGAACCATAAGCTGTCTACCAGGGCCGTCGAGAGCCAATAGAGGCCCGGGGCCACATAGCGAAAAGGAGACCTCGATGACGTCACCGTTAACTTGAGTCGCGAAAACGATAGAATCAGTATACACTTTTGTAAATTCTGACCCCATTTTTGCCTTTTGAAGTTAATTTTTTGCCACATGGTGGCTTGATGCAGACATGCGATAGCACAACATCTTGGGTTCAAAAATTGGGCAATAAAGAGTGAAATTTTTACAGCACTTTCTTGCAACTTTCGTCGCTTACGCTTAGATCATAAACTTTCTATTACATAGACTGGAAACTTAAAATTATACGTTTTTTCTTTCACGCTTCACTTGTTTTGGGTCGACAGCGATGTCTGGCCGATCTCACACATTAAAAGCTTTGCTGCTATAGCCTTCTGTGAGCGATTGCAAATAGGCAGCAGGAATGGTACATAAAATAATATCGTTAAATCAAAATTATGAAACTCCATTCAAAAATTTTGCGTTTAAAAAAACCCACACGCTTTATAAAAAAGTAAAAGTAATAGCCTAAATCACTAGCGTATTTAGGGGGGGGATAAAGGGCGATGCCCCCCCCCAAACAACCTTACAAAAAAATTAAAAACGAGCCAAAATAAATGTAACTTAGATATATTTGAAAGTTATTTGTGGAACTGTGCCACAATAGAGTATCAAAGGAAGTGGGGATGGGGGTGGAGGTCGGTTGAAAATAACAGTAACATGCAGAAATTTTAAGTGTGAACTAACTTTAAAAGGCTACAGAGATGTAAGCGGCCGGCGTTAGGGTATCGTGAAATAACAAAAATAATTGCGTAAGCGCCTATAATGTGCTTGTTATGCCTTGTTCGTTACTTCTTGCAGTTTAAAAGTGTTTGATACCAATTTGTATGTCCCAGCTCAGATGAGCAAAATAAAATAGTGCGAGGATATGAACAGATAACGCGATCGTAACATGAACCGAAATGCAATCTAAATCGGTTTGGAGCGCTTTTTTTGTACCGGTAGGCCAACCTTTACCTCATCCAAATCCGAACTGGCATGAATTTCAAAGTAAAAATTTGCCATTGGTTTTGAGTTTTGTTTATTTCTGAAGTGAGAATGATTATGTTGATAAAGTTATTTGATTTTGCTTGTAATGGCGAAGCCCCCTGCTGCTAATTCGGCCTTTAAACGCTATTTTGCCTAACGTAGAAGTTAGTGCTTTTCTCAATTTCAAGGTCGGCCACTTGTCAATGGCTATTTGTATGGCATAACAGGCTTGCTAACTCAACCAGCTGTGGATGAAGACGATAAGATCCAAACGCAAACCTAGTTGTTGTTGCTCTGATTTGAAGTAACAAAATTTAGATCTAAATAAACATTTTATAACGACTATATGCAACCATGCTAAGTCAGTCTTGACTTGCATGTTTTAACGCCTCCCTGTTTTGTTGCACGCGCTCGTTTCTACGCCTTCATCAATTTTAGTTTGAAATTTGCGTGCTTGTGCTATCGTTACTTTTCAGCGTATTGACGTTCAGAAATAAATTGATTGATTGATTACATGCCAAGAAAAAGTGTATTGTAACAAGTAGCCTACTGGGTAAAACCAGAAGAAAATTGGAGTTAACAAGTTTTCCAATGCTAGAAATGTACGACCGTTTTGGCAAAATTTCGATGGGTGATTCTAGCTATAGAAATAATATGATGACAAGGCAAGGGCAAGTTTCTGCAACTTATGCAACTTTTTTTACAGCTTCGGGAAGCTTCCTAAGTCACAAAAAACTTTATTACAGCATGTATGGAGCTGTTTGCCTAAATTTTATTTTGCTACTTTTTTGGTTTTTAAAGGCAACTTTTTGTTACAACTTTTACAAAATATTTTAAAAAATCTCGCAAAAAAGTATAAACAGCCAAGTGTAATTTTACTAATAATTTCCCAGGTGTAGGTAAGCCTGCGTTACGTCTACTCTGTTTTAATGCACGCAGTAATTGTCACAGAACAGAATGCGTAATGAATGCGATCTTCCAGCGTCATTTATTCTGTAACAATAGTCTCGCTGTATTCTGTAATTATGAGCTTCAGCATGCTGGGCAAAGCAGCTGTTGGCTGTAGACAGTCACTTTGCTCAGGACGATGTTTGGAAATATTTAGCAGTGTATGTAAATAAATCATGTTCATGTCAATAATAGACACAAATTTTGACAACTGATTTCACCGCTCGTTATATTCTTTCATGCAACTTTACACCTTTTTGTTAAAAATAATTGCAAGTTGCAACTTTTGTTAAAAATAAACGCAACTTTTTTATTTTTTTAGTGCAACAAAAACTCGCCCTAATGATAACCAAGTGCGAAAGCAAGGGGGTTCGTGGGTTCAAAGCCTTTTCCCCAATCGGTTCGTCAACTTTTTAGCTTTATAGATTAACCTTGGTCCTTGATCTGCGGCCGTGCCGCTGTAGTAACGTGGTAGCGTGAGCCCACAAGAACCACAAGCGTTGCTTAATTCCGGAATGCCATTTATTACGTCACAAGTTTGTGTACCACTCTCGCCACAATCGCAATCACGAAAAAAGTTGGCCACTCCGGTGTTCATAACAGTTTGACTTAATTTCGAACTTCAAACTGTTCCGAGATGGTCAGGTGCTTACAGTGTAAGTTGAGAATGAGAGGTACTGCTCTTGATAGTGAAATGCTCCGTGTTATATATTTAATGAACTAATTGTAGAAAGTTTTAATTAGCATGGTTAAGGATGGCAAAAGACTTCCGCCTTACATGTGACGGTATTACTTAGGACAGTGGTTCTCAAACTTGTCGGAAGTATCGAACCCAACAGGTGTCATGCAAGCATACATCGAACCCTTAATTATAACCAGGAGCGGATCCAGAAAATTTTAGAGGAGGGATGCAGTTTTGAATTAGGTTGAATGTTAAATGAGTGCAAAGACGTTAGACGTCTAAACCGGAAAAGGGCATAAGCTCTTTGAAAATGTTTCACGTCAGGGGCGTATTCATAATATTCTTAAGGCGGTGGAGGGTGGCATAAAATTTTTACATTTTTTAAGCGTATTTTTTTCCGAAAAGTTAATTTGAAGCAAATTGAGGAACAAAAATATGGCTCTAGGGGGGTCCGGGGGTATGCTTCCCCGGAAAGTTTTCAAAAATTTAGACACTGTAATGGCCATTTTAGCGCTTTTTGAACAATTGTTATGGCAAATTCTGTTTAATTTTTTTGCCTCTAACTCTAAGTCCTTCACCAAATATGATACATTTTGTTCGCTCATTTTTGATTTATGCGTGCTTAAGGCGTAAAGATGTTGTTATCAAATAAGTTTGAAATTATGGAAAAATTGTATTCATCAAAAACAGCGTTGAAAGAGTATGGTGGGGGGATGCATCATTCGTCATTCCACGCAGAGATAGTCATTTACTACAACTGTATGCCTTTTTGCAAAAACTTATTCTGATCTTAGCCGAACCCTTGCTACAGCCTCACCGAACCCAGTTTAAGAACCACTGACTTAGGAAGAGATTAGCCTAGAGGGCAGTGGCGGCTCGTGAGTTTAAAACTAGGGGTGCTGCCATTGTTCAGAGGGAGCACGTGATCTTGCTCTTGCGGCTGTTTATGATAACGTGGTGGCCTGGCTGAAAGACAAGACGTGCTCTGGCATGAACCTAGTTCGGTCTGACAGCTTTAAATCAAATCAGCTCCAAACGAAGCAACTGAGAGCCTACAGGTTTAGTTAAGATAACGAAGATCACGGACGTATTGTTCTGCAAGCTGTTAAGTTTTTTAATTATTCATTGTGAGATTGATTGCCAGTTTACGCATAATTTAATATTCTTTTTATTAAAGCGACGAAGGCGCTACGCGCAAGACGAATCCAGATTTTAGATTTAAGGTGTTGCCATTTGTTTCCAAGTTTTTTGGTTGAGTTTTGCTTCTTGATGCTTTAATTTGTTGCTTGTAAAGAAACCATCAAGCACAGATAATCTTCGTGAAGCATCTCATCCAAGGGCTCAGCAACAAAGCGTATGTGAGAGTTGAATCAGTCACCACCTGTAACCATGGTCGTCGTGGAGACAACGCTCCACCCACTGCGTCACGCTTACTTTATTTGGGCGTTGCATCGTTATGAGCAGGGCAACCAAAAGTCACTTACGGACCGTCCGCAAACCAAGTTTCAGAGTGATTTTTCAGACAGCTTTCAATGCATTGTTTCGAATCGTTGTTTCATTAGTCAAAAGAAGCCAAAAGTTGCTCAGTGTCAATTTTTCAGCGCTGTTACTTGATATTAAGAAATATTTCGTGATATATTTCTTGAGTATATATCATATTTCTATATCATATTTTTATATTCTTGAGTATATATCATATTATATTTCTTGATAAATTTCTTGAGTATATATTAGAAATATCAATATATGTGCAATATTTCTTGATATTAAGAAAGCGTTCGATACAATACATCATCAAATTTTGCTTAAAAAGTTATATCATTATGGTTTTCGCGGGAAAATCTAGAATATTTTAAAGTCTTATTTGGAGAATAGAAAAATTTGCACTAAAATTAATCAAAAAACTTCTTCACTTTGTAAAATCACCTATGGAATTCCGCAAGGTTCTGTATTAGGCCCACTCCTGCTTTTATTGTATTGTATTGTATTTTTATTCGGCGTCAATCGTAACAAATACGACAGTCAAAAATAAAATAAAATGCGACGCCACAGAGTTAGTGAGAAGCCCAAGGGTGGCTTTTACTTGATAGCTCCACTTGGAACTTACAAGAGGAACTATCAATTCACAAACTCTGTGCAAAGGAATCAAAAAAAAAAACAACAAACAAACGTATAAATATACAAAATTACAATTCAACATGGAAGAGAAAGAAGGAAAAACATTATTACTATTGGAGCGGCTTACAGGCGTAATACGTTTAAAGGTACAAAGTTGATTAAGGTGGTAAAACTGAGGGACTCGAAAGTGCTAGAGGGCTATGGGTTAAAAAAATTCACTTATAGAAGAGGTGCAATAATTTAGTAACTATTTAGAAGGTATTGCTTTAATGTCTTTTTAAATTGTGCCAAAGTTTTTGATAATTTGATTTCATTGGGTAGTTCATTCCATAATTTGATACCAATGAATTTAATAGACTGTTTGCAGACGCTTTTTTTGAAAAGAGGAGGATGCAGATTATTGGATTGCCTAGTTCGGCGAGAATGAACTTCATCGTTTCTCTGGAAAAATTATTAAAACAGCAAGGTAACATTTGGTGAAAAAATTTGTAAACTAAACAGCAAATTTAAACTTATCTCTAATTTTCAGCAAGGCATATTTTTTATAAATATCATCGATGTTATCATGAGAATGACGTCGGAAAATTAATCGTAGAATTCTATTGCACAAGCTTTGGAGTTGGGGTATTTTTGAAGAATTTGTATTACACCACGTGGTGATGCAGTAGTTGAGATGCGTTGAGGCAAGGGAGTGGAAAATGGACATTAGACAGTTTTTGTTTAAATGATCGCGAGCTTTATAAATAATCCCCAGACAAGTGCGAAGTTTGCTGCGGATGGATTCGATATGGGATTTCCAGTTGAAGTTATTAGAAAAAATAGTGCCTAAAAATCGAAAGCTGTTTACCTCAGAAATGGGAACGTTATTGACAGAAATTACATAGTAAGGATTTCGAACCAAGCGATGGGGTTGTGGAGTTAATACCATGAATTTAGTCTTAGAAACGTTTAAAGTTAATTTGTTGATAAGAAGGTTATTGTGAACTTCATTTAGGGAATCATTAGCTGCACTAAAAAGATTGGAGAGTGATTTAGAGTGTATAAGGATCGTTGCATCGTCAGCATATAGAATGGTTTCATATCTAAGGCCTTGGAAGATATCGTTAATATAAATTAAAAATAAGAGGGGGCCGAGGGTCGAACCTTGTGGTATGCCATATGAAATAGGCTTAAAATTTGAATATTTATCGTTAATTCTAACTTTTTGTTGGCGATCACAAAGATAGCTGCGAAACCAATCATTAACAACTCCACGAAATCCATAGTTACTAAGCTTAGATAGCAAGATGTCGTGGTCCAAAGTATCGAAAGCTTTTGTTAAATCTAAAAAGATTGCTAAAACTAAGAGGTTATTATTGAAAAGATCAGAGATTTTGGAGGATAAGTAAGAGCAGGCTAGCTGGGTTGAAAAGGTAGGTCTAAAGCCAAATTGCAGTTTGGATAGGATATTATTCTGATCAAGAAAGGATAGGATACGATTATGAATCAACTTTTCTAAAATTTTGGAAAAGGCACTAAGCACACTTATTGGGCGATAATTTGAGACAACCTGAGCATTTCCGTTTTTGTAAACTGGTGTAACCTTTGCAACTTTGAAAACCGAGATATAGTTCCCAGTAGAAAGGGATAAGTTGAATAAATGAGCCAGTAAGTCAAGGGTTGAATTTGGTAAATACCGCAGAAGTTTAGTTGGGAATTCGTCCAGGCCACAACTACTTTTGGATTTAATGATTGAGATCATCTTTTTAACTTCATATGGAGTTGTAGGCGTGAAGAAAAAAGAAGAGGAAATTTTTGAAGATATAGATTTAGATTTTAAAAGCGTGGAACTATGAGGTAAGTCTAGTTTGGCTCTTAATTTACTAGCTATGGATGAAAAGTGGTCATTAAACGACTCAGCCATTTCTAGCGGGTCGGTAAGCAGTTTGTCGTTGGTTTTTACGCAATTTGGCGAAATAGAAATTTTTTTACCTATAATATCATTGATCACACCCCAAGTGCGTTTTAAGTCGTTTCGAGAAGAATCGAGGCGTTTTTGATAATAATGGGATTTCTTAGTTTTAATGACTCTTTCGTAATGATTCCTAATCTTATGATAAGCCAATTGCGATTCAGAATCTTTATTGCGCAGAAAACGTAAGTAAGCTCTTCGCTTTGCTTTTTGCAGAGAGCCAAGTTCAGCATCAAACCAGCCGTTAATTTTAGATTTTAGTATAGTGCGTGAAATAATTGGAAAGGTTTCATTAAATGTAAATTGCAGCTTATGCAAAAACAACCTGAAGGCAGGGTCGGGATCATTTTGGGCGTATACATCGTCCCAGCTATGTTCGTCCAAAATATCGTGAAAACGACGGAGGTTATTCTCGTTGAAAATTCTAACTTTTTCAGTATTTGTGATACGATAAGGAGAGATAGGAAGCGCAGCGCATTGGAAAACAGCAAAATGATCAGAAATAGGATCAGTAAAAATAGCGCTTTTGGATGGATGCGTATAATTATTGGTCCAAATGTTATCAAGTAAGGTAGCGGTGGTGGAGATACGCGTCGGTTTATCAATTAATGGAAATAGACCACTTGAAAACATTTCGTCTAAAAAGAAATCAGTTTGTAAATCTGGATCGAGCAAGTTACGGTTAAAATCACCCATTAAGAAGATAAGTTTTTTTTCTCGTTTCAGTTTGTCTAGAACAAGAGAAAGGATTTCAAGAAATTTGTGGTTTAAGGCGTTGTCATTGAAGGGTGGCCTATACACGTTACCACAAATAATGTTAAATTTACCCAAGTTAATTTCAATAAATATTGATTCAAAACAGCCTTCATCAAACATTGATAAATCGTCACGTAGCCAATGCGTCAAGTTTTTACGAACGAAAAGTCCTACACCTCCCCCTTTAGATTTTGATCTGCATTTGGAGGAAAATGTATAATTAGATAATTCGGTGCAGGGATCTCGAGAATTTTCTTTTAGCCAGGTTTCGGTAATGCCAATAACTGTAGGGTATGAACTCATAGACTCAAGGACACATTTCAGATTATCAAGGTTTTTTGGGTTGCAAAGGGAACGTAAGTTTAAGCAAAACGTAGAAAAAATATAGGCATTGTTGGTTGTAGGAAAGAATTTAAAGTTTTCGGCAGAAGAGTATTTGCAATCGGTTTTAGTCAAAGGGTCATCGGAATAATTGGAGATCGAGAATGAATCATCGTCATTTAAAGGTTCATTTACTGCAAATAAATCATTAAGCACTCTCGGGTCTCGAACAGCGGGAGAAAAATTGCCAGGACTAATCATTAGCGAATTCGGCAGGCAGGTGCAGTGGGCTGATGTAAAGAAGCACAATTCAATCGAATTGACGCAAGCAAGTTATCAACAGATCAAGCTGGAGATATGACGTAAATGTGAGAAGTCAGTGAAATGCAATTACATAAAAATTAACTATAGGGGATTCGAACAAGTTGAATTCTTGCAGCGTCACTTACAGTTGCATACACCAACAGAAGTGCAAACGTGCACGCTACTGTGGGCGTTAAGTTGAAAGAGGGAGAAAAACCAATAATTAACGCAGTAGGCTTACACGTGTGCGTAATTGAGTTACAGAATTACACAAACTATAGAGCATTGTGAAAGACACACTTCAAGCAGCAGATTGCATAAACATTAGTAATTAGACTTTAGTGTTGTTGATATAGAGATTGTAGGATCCGTCTTCTATGCGCCAGTATGGTTTATGATTTTTTGCTCGAGCTGCTTTAATTTTATTGTATGTAAATGACCTGCCTAATGCTTCTAAGTTTAAAATCACTTTGTTTGCTGACGATGCAAATATTCATCTTTCTCACCAACAACCAGAATTTCTACAAAAACTGGTAAATGAAGAAGTTAAAATAATCGATAACTGGATGAAAATGAACAAACTAACTTTAAATTACGATAAATGTAAATACATGATTGTTAGTAGAAAACTAACAGACTCGTCATCATTTGATTTGACTATAAATAATGTAAAAAATTAAACGAACAGAAAGCATTAGATACCTTGGAGTGCAGTTAGATGAGAAACTTTCCTGGAAATTTCATGTAGAGAACCTAAAGAAAAAACTTTCAAAAACATGTGGATTAATTTTTAACCTAAGGCATTACGTTTCTTTATCTACCTGTCGGATTGTATATTATTCAATGTTTCACTCAAACATTTTGTACACTTTAATTAACTGGGGAAGAGCCTCTAATTTTTTATTGCGTGAAATAGAACTCTTACAAAACAAATTTATCAGCGCTTGTTTATTTCAACCTCGCAAAACTTATGTCAGCCTTTTATTTTCAAAATTTCAAGCACTTAAATTACAGGACATGATTAACTTGTAGTTTGCCAAGTTCATGTATAAGTATGAAAATCATATGCTACCATCATCAGTTGACAATTATTTTATCAAATTCGAATTAATTCATAATTATAGTACCAGACAAAAGACTGCAGGTGGATTTTTTTTATCGCCCGATTAATAGTGAGTTCGGGAGAAAAAGATTGCATCATATTTTCTTAAAAGTATGGGAGTCAATATCAGATGAAAAAAAAATCTGCTCGTTTTCAACCTTTAAGCGACGTTACAAATCTTCGGTTTTAACCCTGTATAAGGACTCGTAATTTTTGGTACAGACGTACAAGACCACTTTTTTTTCCTGTATGTACTGTCAGGCTTTGCCAGTTTGGTTTTCCGTAAATTTTTACTGTCAGGCTTTGCTAGATTGGTTTTCTGCAAAGTTTGTGGATAACTTTTTGTGATTTTATGTGTTTTGTGTCGTGTTTCCGTTGCTGTAGAGGAAGGAAGAATGTTTCATGTTTCTGTGTTTTCTGGTGATGGTTTGATATGTACGGTAGTTCATACACCTCTCTTGTTCAAATTAAATGTTAAGTTGCCGCCAAGCAAGAGTAGGTACGGTACCCTTGTTTGTGTAGTATCTGCCTTTTTCGTTTATTTTTAATTTTTTTACCTTGTGTTAGTGAAGTTCTGGCTAGAGGTACAGGAGCCTTAGATGACCGTAAGGTCTTGCGCTGTGTCCTTCCACTAGTGCTTTGCTATGTGCTTTTGGTAAATAAATGGATTGATTGATTACGCTCTAATAATATGTAATTCGCAAACGTCTACCCAAGTGGCGTAAAACCCTTAGCCTCTTTGTGGTTGACTACAATCAAGCTCTGAAAACAAAATGCGTCTGATTCAGCGAAAGAGTAGTGACTGATTTAACTATCCTATACCTTGCACTAGCGACACTTTAATAAAGGCTGAAAACTCCAAAGTTGATAGTTCCGCTGGGGGAGCCTACAGCGTTCTCCCAGACCTCGCCAGCTAAACACCTGTTGGGTTTTTGACGCAAAGTCATTGCAGGAAAATGTTTTAGGTCAATAACACACGTGAATTCATTTCAGCTCCAACGATTGCGAACATTTGGTTTGCGCGGCTGATTACTGTCGCATATTTTACAAGGGGTGCAAGAACATATCAAAAATTTTATATGAAAATGGTTGGGAGTATCAAAATGGTTGGGAACCGCTCTATTATAAAATAATGCAAAAGAAAAAGAGAGTTCCTTAAATGCTTAAATATGAACACTTATGTTTAAATAAATTATATGAAGTTACTTACGACAGTCGACAGACGGTGATTAATTACCAGAAACTGACTGTCATGTTAAAAAATCATCCGTACTACAACTAAACACTCAGTTTGTGATTCAACTTTGTTGCAACTTTTTAACTTGTCAAAAGTTGGCCCCCCCTCCTTTTATAAATTCTAAATACGCCACTGGCCTAAATAGCACGCAGCATGACGGTTGCAAAAGATTAAAGTGCGTATGTATGCGAATTGTGAGTTGCCCATCGCTTCTTCGTACTTTTCTTGAAACAGCAGCGTTTTCTTTTTTTTTTTCAGTGGTATTGATTTCAACAGTATTTTTTATTATTGCGATAGGCCTATGATATCATAATTTAAACCGCAAAATTCGAAAATTCTAGGATATATCGCCTGTCTCTGCTGCTTTGTTTTTATCAAAAGATCATTGCGCAATAAAGCAAGCGTTTTTATTATAAGTCAAATTTTGCACGAAAATGAAAATATAATGCGTCTATTCAATTGCATATGGTATACAAAACTTTCAGCGCCTACAATATTGCTATTTTTGAAGTAATCATAATCATTGTAATACGATTAATTATCTCCGCTTATAATAGATAAATATTTATAGGCTCTCGTTGTTGGCACAGCAGGTGAGTTATTGCGGACTGGAGCATACGCAGGGCCGGATTTAGGCATAGGCTAAGCAAGCTGAAACCTAGGGCCTCGGAGACAATGGAAGGCCTCGGAGAAAATAAGGGGCCTTATCACAAACAACGAAGACCTTTTTTTTGGTCTTCACCGATATTTTCCGTGAAAACACCACATCTGCGGATGTTACGAAACCGCCCTTACGTCCGTGACTGGTGTTATCGCGGGTAGAATCGAGCCTCGTCACACAAAAAGAAATTGTTGCTCAGGGAGAACTCCAAAGCCTTCACTAGCTTTCCCTCAAATCAAATAAACCACTTCTTGAAAGTAAAATCTAACCAGATTTAATGCATAAAATAGGGATAACTAGCAAAAATTCACCGAGGTTGACTCCAAGATAAAACTTCCAATAAAATACTCAACTTAAAAACAACGTCTTTTCACCAACTCACACAAATCAAGACTGAAACAGTTAACGAAGTGCACGTGTAATTCCATCTCAATTCGTTGCTGATCCCAACAACCGGTGTAGGCCTACCTGTTCAATTAGTGACTTGCTGCCGAAGGTTTAAAACGCAAACGAAGTTGCGAAATTACACCGCGTCGCAGTGCATTCGGCGTCTTCGATGACAAACTGATTGCCTGTGTAAGTGAAGTCGAATAATATAAAAGTGCGAGATCGAAACCCATTGAAGTTAAACTTGATATTAAATTTATAGCAACGCCGTGCTGGAACAGCGGATATGAAGACCTTTTTTTGGTTTTCACCGATTTTTAGTGAAAAAAATGGAAATAGCCTAGGGTCTCTCATAGTCTAAATCAGCGATGGCGGAAGCATTTCTAAAGTGGGGGGGGGGGGGGGGGGGGCCAAAACCAATGACCAAATTTTCTTCACCTGCAACCAGCACTCGAGTTGAGGGGAAATGCGGGCGTATGCCATCCCCCAATAAAGTATTTTAGCGTAAACCATTTTCTTGCAATGACCATCTCTTTCTTACGTCTGCGTGAAAAGTTGTACCATCCCCCCATAAGTGTTTTTACAACTCAAGTACTGCCTACAACCAAGGGCGGCAGTGGCGTAGCGAGAAATTTTAAAAGGGGGAGGGGGCATAATTTCCGCATTTTTTGTCAAGCGTATTTTTTTCGGCAGAACTAATTTGAAGCCGATTAAGAAACAAGAAAAGCTCTTGGGGGGGTCTTGGGGCATGCTCCCTTGGAAATTTTTTGAAATTTTACATGCTGTAACGGCTATTTTAGTGCTTTTTAATCAATTTTCAGGCAAATTGTGTTTAAATTCTTTGACTTTAATTCTGAGTGCTTCGCCAAATATGATACATTTTGTTCGCACATTTTTAATTATGCGTGCTTAAGGCGTAAAGCTTATGTAGCTATCGAAGAGGTTCGCAATTATAGAAAAATTGTATACATCAAAAACACTTTTGAAAATGGCTGGTGGGAGGATGCATATACCTCATCCTACCCCTCTGGATTCGCCCCTGGTCATAAGCTACAGAAACCATCAAAAGAATCTGGCATATTTCAGTCACTTGGCACTATTAGTATTGTTCCTTCTACTAAAAGGCAGAGTCAAAACGGGAGGAGGCATGGCACAATAGCCCCACCCTGAATACGCTCCTGAGGGCCGGATTTAGGCAATGAGAGGCCCTAGGCTATTTGATCACACTGATTGGAAGAGCAAGCAAAGGTCTTCACGTCCTCAGGTGTCCTATTTTCATTGATAATATCGGTATAGTGAAGAGCGAAAAAAGGTATACAAGTCCCCTGATGCTCTTTTTTTCACTGAAAGTATATGTGAAGAGAAAAAAGTCTTCAATGTTCGTGATGAGGTTCCCCATTTTCTCCGAGGCCCTAGGTTTCATTCTGCTTAGCCTATGCGTAAATCCGGCCCTATGCCTACAATCCATATTTAGCCTATCCACATGTGACATGTCTAATTCATGTGGGCTTCAGGCCCACGGTTCTTGCTTCTAGTTTCTGTTCCCCCACCCCACAAACAAAACTTTAAAGAAGACATCTCTGGATTTAAGCTCTTTCCTGGGTTCTAATTTCGATGGTAGACCCATTAAGTTTCAAATACTTTCATGCAGACTCAATATTATAGAAATAAACGCGTAAATTAGGGCCCCTCCGGTTCCGCCACCTATGATTTAAATACGGCTCTGAGCATATAATTTACGCTACAGCAATGGTCAGAAAACTATTGGTTTAATTATTATTTAATCTCCCCAAGCTTTGTTGTTGCATTTTAGGATATGATTTTCGCAAAGGCTTGACAGAGTTACCAATGCAAGAAACGAACTTTATTATACGAACGATGCAAGAAACGAACTTCCCGTCCGGTAGGCCAGGAAGGACATTGATTTTTAGTTGTTTGACAATGTTACTACTGCTGTTTTGTCTCTGTAATAAAAAATAATAATGAAAAAATGATCACCATCCTCTTAGCTACAAAATTTATCTATACTGTAAATTCGTGATGGCAGGTCCGGGGCCAATCGACGTGCTTGCCCCCTCAATTAACAAGCTTACTCTTTTAAAGACAGCGGCTTTTGTGCTTGATTTCAAACTTTAGGCCCCCTAAGTCGACTGCTCTTGCGCCAGATCTGCGTGATAACATTCGCAATCGCTGCGCTAAGCATATCGTTAAATTGCTAAGCATATCGTATGAATAAATTAGTCTACGCAATATGTTGAAAATCTATAAGTTAGGTTTTTTATCTATTTATTTGCATACTTATCCTCCTATCACGAGAAAGCGTCAAGGCGCTATACCGTTCAAAATACGTCATGCGATCGTGACCGTCCAAAATACTTCAATCCACGAGTACACCTACTCCTAATCAATTTTTCTTTAGGCATATTTAAAAAAGAACAAATTCGACCCCATTTGTAGCAGTGTTTCAACGCTGCGATAGAGTTTTATGAAATGCTTGATTTTAAAATTGTACAATCATATTGGCACTTGGCAGTAGGCCTAACACAAGCAAATTTTTCAAAAAAAATTCCATACATGCTTAAATTTTCAAAAGAAACCAAAACTTTTTGTATTTACATTGCAGTTAAAGTTTCCTTAAAAACCCCTACCAAGGGTATTCTACAATATATAAGTTAAGCATATTTCCAATTTCAAACTAACGTTTCAGCAACACTCTTAGCATTTTTAAACGCAAACGTAACGTTGCCTTTGCTTAAAAACTTTTTGTTTTTGAATGAAACAAAAATTAACGTGATATTTTTTGATCAACTAAACAACATCGATCTGCTTGCAGCTCAGCTACTCCTTTCCCACACACCTGTCATCACAAATACTAACATTATCAGTTAAATTTTAATTGTTATTTTTGTACATTATGCAGTATAATTTATTGTTTTATAGAGCTTATTCAGCACTAGCGAATTAAGTACCGGTACACAGAACAGATCGAGCGTGCGAGAAAAAAGGCTCCGTCTGGGAGCAAAGTTTGTTTCTTTTATTATACACGCCTTTTACTCTCGCGCAGATTTTCCAGTCTATATAATAGAAAGTCAATGCTTAGATGCTCCGCTCTTACACTTTCTTGTTGACATCTTAATTAAAATATAATCTATACCGTTACTCTTACTCTCCTAGTCAAAAAAAAGCATGCTTTGTTGTCTGTGATATCTTTCACCTAATACAAACAATTAGGTTTCGGTTGTTGCAAGAGGTCAAAGTGGTCACTAATTTGACCCAACAGCAGAACCTTGTTTCTTTAATTATTCATGAAGGTCGTTAGCTCAGCAGCTATTATTATTATTACAATTCACTTAAACGCGAAGATATGCGCATTAGACTATACAGCTGTTTCCAATGCGGTAGCTTGGTTGCAAAACGAAATTTTTTTACCACAGTTTAGATACGGTATTGAAACACCAATCCTTTGTTCTCTATGGAGCGCCGTCGTGAAAAAAACAATTTAGCAAATTTTGTACGAATTTTCAGTAACATTTACACAGTTTCACAGCTATTTAGTTAAAGTGAAGTGAACTGCAGCTAAAACGCTTCGAAAAGTGCAATAACAGCCGAGTGTAACGACATTTAATAAATAGCAGCGATATCTATTAAATAGTGACGATATTTAATAAATGTCGCTGCTATTTATTAAATAGCGGCGATATTTAATAAACAGCAGCAGCATGGAATAAACAGCAGTGACATTTAATAAACAGCAGCGACATTTATTAAACAGCAGCGACATTTCATAAAGCGCAGCGACGTTTAGCTAAAGTGCTTCGAAAAATTAAAGTGCTGCGAGTAATATGCTAATGAGATCAACAGTGTTTCCATTTAGTTTAATCTTGAAATCGACTATGAAAAGTTTAGGCCTAATATTTATTTATTTAAATTACTATCGGTACTGTGTATCTATATGACTAACAGTGGAACAACTCTCTGTGCTCAGTGTCCGTAACGAAAATCAGAGTTTAGATGTTGTGTTGCCATTTTTTATTTTTGTTTTTAAATTTTTTATAAAACTTACAAGGAGTTTCTAGTCTACTTGATTGTTAGACCAATTTGGCAATAAATGAGAAAAGCGAGAAATTTTGATATGGAGTAGATGATAAAGTAAGTATGGGGAAATATGGGGAAGTGTAGGAGGAGGGATATAAGGATTGTGAAGAGCTGTTGGGGAAGGTGTGAAAAAGTGTGGGGGGAGGTGTAGAAAAGAGTGTGGGCATACCACACTATTCTACGTCTCCCCCACATCTCAACACACTTCCCTACACCCTCCACACTAACCTCATACACTCTTCCACACCTCTCCCACCGTCTAACACACTTCCCCACTTCTTCCATATTCCCCCATACTTGACCCCACTCCCCAAACTACCAAAAATTTCCCAATTTTTCCACCATCTATACTCCCCCAAATTCTCTACACTCCCGCGATTCTTTCCCATACTCCCTCATACTTGCTTTATCATTTACCCCATATTAAAATTTCTCACTTTTCTCATGTATTGCCTAATTAGTCTAGCAATCAAGTGCAAAAGACCCATAAAAAATTTTGAAAACCAAAGTATATAATGGAAACAAAACATTCAAGCTTTTTAAAAAGTTTTGCGTTATAGTGGACATACGTAGCAATGCTTTTTTATTGAGTGGGTCCACTGGAAGAATTATACACAGGCCTGCGCTGTGACTGTACTCTAAAGCGGCGTCTACACTATATATGCGTGAAGTTCTAGCTTACTGGCTTGGCTCACCGGTACGTGCTTGAAAAGCGCAAACTGTCTACACTACAATATTTGCAATTGTCGTGACATGCTTTCTAAGCGACGCGATACGCTTCACTCTGATGAACAAAACCATGGCAATGTAGCTAGCGCAAAATTTGTCTTGTTGCAGATCAGGCGTGAAATAGAAAAGCAAGTTAAGTGTGCTGAAGCCAAGTACTAGGGTTGAATCTATTAATTTTAAAATTCATTTGCAGTTTGAAAATCTAAATACAAGCTCATCGAAAACTTGTGAGCAGATCAAATTTTAATCCAAACATTGCAGGTATGGGTTGTTATCAACGTTATCACTGCATTCTTAGTGCGCGAGCTAGTGTCGAAAAAATATTTTGTCAGCTTCACCATCAATTTCTGGGATTGTAACACCAAAAGACTTTAATAGAAAAATTACAAAAAACGTTTGAAAAGACGTGAGTGATATGCAAAACAAGGTGAAAATTAATCAAAATAACGAATTGGAAAAGTACAATCTAACGCCAAAAAACATACAAAAAATTTTCGTTAAAAGAGCCTGAAAAAATGTTAACTGTCCTCAGCGTCCTTTTCCAAAGCAACTCAAAGTAAGTTCATAACTGCATTTTGAAACTTGATTCTTTTGCTTGAGGTAACTTTTGGCTTCCACGCCCACACTTTTAAAGAAAAGTTCTGTACGATGTTGTTCTCATTCTGGAAAAAACAGCGCAGTGAATTAGCAAGCAAGACGATGCTGCAGCGGGTCTAGTGGTCTGTCCGTCCCTATAACACGTGTGTGCAGCACATATAATTCACACTGAATGTTTATTGTTTAAAAATATTCTTTTTGTATCCCAATTCCAATCCCAGTTCTTTTCAGCTTTGCAATTTTTTTGTTTTTGTTTTGCAAAATTACTTGGTCTGGTTGCGGCGATGAGAAGGATTTACTGAGGGCACTGATCATCAAATCTACAGTACATAAAATCGTGCAAATGCTTAGTAAAGACAAAATAATTTACTAATGTTCATTTCATCCAACAAGTGCTACATTAGTTCTGTAGTGCCAAAATGGCAGACTTCACGCACTGCATAATTTGGCACACATTTCTTGCGCCATCTGCTGGCACTGGAAATCTCAGAAAAATTATTTGTGGATGATACGAAAACCTTGTACAGAGTGCAATACACAAAATCAAAGTTCAAAGCATCTTCCTTGGTACTAAGAAATTGGATATGTCATTTTAATGCAGCAACTAAATTGATGACTAGAAACGCTACGAAGTAAGTTCAAATAATTTTGTAACAAGTATGATCATAGAGTTATGATACCATGCATATTCTGTCGTTTCAACATGAAACGCTGAAAGCATACAGAAAAAGTCCAGTTAAAACTTTTCCGTAAAGCTATTTATGCAGTGCTATAGTCCAACTCTAAATTTTAATAATGCACCAACCTTTCCTCTTTTTATTGATAAAAGAATCTGTCTCGTACGCCGGGGAAACGCTTTCAACAAAATACTCCACTTCTTCGGCTTGTGGAACCGAATCTTTTGGGATCGAGGCTGTGAGTACGTTTCAAGGAAGCCCATTGATTTGTACAAGCCACATAGGATTTTTTCGGAGCCAGCATCGCCTGATCAGATCATCAACACCTCTTCTTCTTTTTCTATTTTGCATTTTTCGCGCATGCCTTTCCATGCGATTTTGCACATGTCTTCTGCAAAATATCAACAGACGATTATAAATTAAGCTTTCTGGTTACTTGCACTTTATTTTATATAGCTTGCAACCAATCATAACTTTGGAAAAAGGAAAAGTTAAAACATTAATTTTCTTCATCAGTATGGTACTTTTAAAAAAAGAAATATGTTCAAAAGAGCCTGTTTGTGAAAGCTTTTTTACTATTCACAAAATGCATGAAATCAAGTGAAATAGCTTGACAGGTAGTTAAATTCACAAATATTGTATAGCTACCTACACAATTCATTCATTAGGCATTGCGGGACCTTATAGGTACTGCCGCATCTTATTAGTGCATGCTCTACCAATACCTAAAAAACCCAAAATTTGAAAAACTTGTTCTCTACCAGCTGATTGGCACATTGGTAAAAGACATTGCTATTGGCACAGGAGGTCTGGGGTTTGACCTCTTTTCAGAGACATGGCCTAGCAGTGACAAATCCCACATGACAAGTTTAATTTTTGGCTGGAGCTGATCGCACTAGACATATTTATACCCGGTGGCTGCTGACTCAAAGAGGGCAAGCTCACTTTGCAGTTTCCCTCAATTACTGTTAAATTTAAGTGCACAATAGCTTGAAAAATAATCTAAATTATTTATATTCATATTTTCAAAGGTAAATGGTACAGCCAATACTGCTTTTGGTTAAGAAAAGCAATTTGTGAAATTGAAAGTGGTACAATTTTGAAAATGTGATAAAAGTAATTTGCCATATACAGATATAATTTTTCAAAATCACAATGACAATCACAAGTTCATCAAAAAGTGTAGCCTTAATTAATTATATACATTCAATGCAAGTACAATAATTATATGTAAATTGATAGAAAACAAAAGAAAGCAATTAAACCATACTCAAAACGGGTCTCATCTAGAGTAAGCCATCTGTGTCTTTCATCGCCTTACGCGTACGGGTTATACAAGATGCGAACGGCTTACTCTAGACGAGACCCCTCAAAACTGCAAATATTTTTTGGCGAAATGAAGAGTCTTCAGCAATTTTTTAACTATTTCCCTCTTCAAACAGTTTATTATTTTTTAACATAACACACGTACAGGTCTAGCACATTCTACTTCTGCATTGATTTTAAACTAGTAAAGGTTACTACCAGCTTATACCAGTATCTCCAAAAAATATAACAACAGAACTATAAAACAAAAAGACAAGTCCAACAGCTAAAATATTATCATAAACAGATAAATCCAAAATATGAAATACCAGTAAGCATTAGCCATTTTTGGCAATCTATATACAATACATCAGGCCTACATACCTCGTCCTTCCACGCCACAACCTTTTGCAACACATGTCCATGCGATCATTTGTGATATTCGGTTACTATATTCTGCTGCTTGTGGATTGAACAAGCTTGAAAATTTAGGGATTTAGATACCATTAAGCAATAAATCTTTTTAACTGTCATAAATATATCATTTATCCATAGCTATATACCGGTATAGGTATATAAATTAGAACAAAAATGTGCCTAAAACAACGTGCACAGATAATAGCCACTACGTTAAAAAGCTATAACTAAATTCACAGACATTTACAGCAAACTAGACTACCATATATAGGCTGTACCGGTACCGATAGGCTAGTCTATAGGCTATGTAGAAATTAGGGAAATATCATCCATAGGTAATTCCGGTAGCCTACCACCTTTTGTATTTTCTTGAAAAAGCAAAGTTTATGAATAAGATGTAACTACTTTTCACAAAAGAGATACTAGTACGTCTTATTTTGGAAAAGTTGAGAGGGGAAACGGTACTGATACTCAGTACTGGCACTTCAGACATGCTGG
The DNA here is from genome assembly GCA_964006365.1 of Trididemnum miniatum. Taxonomy (NCBI): domain Eukaryota; kingdom Metazoa; phylum Chordata; class Ascidiacea; order Aplousobranchia; family Didemnidae; genus Trididemnum; species Trididemnum miniatum. The sequence goes on from OZ023234.1 coordinate 24,254,676, forward strand.
TCACAGCAAGTTTTTTTCGAATGTTCAACTTAATTGCAAGAATCACCGTACTGGACTAGCATTGAGTCTGGACTGGAATACCATGATCAGGTGATACCGGCTGACTGGTACGGTACTGGTAGTCTATGGCTAAACATGTCGATAGACTATGGTATAGGTTACTGTAAACTGTATTATACTGCTACACATACTTAAATGCACATCATGAACTACAGTACTAAATACGCAATCTCTTCTAAATGTGAAAAACCTTGACCAAGACATGCTGATACTCTACTACTCTAGACTAGGTCTAGTCTAAGCTAAGCTTCATCCGTTCATAATGCCTTATCAGCTAAAAAATTTTAACACAAGTCACTGTATTAATGCTATTGTCCCAAAATAGTTACAAGTTTCAACTTTGCAACTACGCAAACGTTCTTCCGTACAAATGCAATTAACTACTGGTTGCAGCTTGCAATGATGTACCAACCTAGGACATGAGACGGTTGATACCTGATAAACCGCGATTGGATGTTACAAAAATTGAAGAAATGGAAACACTGTTGATCTCATTAGCATTAGCATATTACTTGCAGCACTTTAATTTTTCGCAGCACTTTAGCTAAACGTCGCTGCGCTTTATTAAATGTCGCTGCTGTTTAATAAATGTCGCTGCGGTTTATTAAATGTCGCTGCTATTCATTAAATGTCACTGCTATTTATTACATGCTGCTGCTATTTAATAAATAGCAGCGATATTTATTAAATCGCCGCTATTTATTAAATATCGCTGCTATTTATTAAATGTCGTTACACTTGGCTGTTATTGCACTTTTCGAAGCGTTTTAGCTGCAGTTCACTTCACTTTAGCTAAATAGCTGTGAAACTGTGTAAATGTTGCTGAAAATTCGTACAAAATTTGCTAAATCGTTTTTTTCACTACGGTGCCTCATAGTTCTCCACTAAACTGATACTATTTGAACCACTTGGCTTAACTAAAAATCCAGAAATTGGTTCACTTAAAATAAAATCAAGCATCTTCCACACTAAATTCATAATTTTGCCAGCAGTCTTACATTTGCAACTCAACTACGTTCTAGCTGTTTTTCATGCAAGAACCCAGCGTTCTTGGTTTTTTAAAGTTTATTGTCCATCAGGACCAATTATCATTACTAGAAAGCAAGTACAGTAGAAAACACTTGGTTATTATTGCTGCTCAATGTGAGTTGTGACGTACCGATAACAATTGTGCGATAGATTAAAAGGTTTTTGCGTTTTCTTAAGACATCACAATGCTTTATAAGTTAATTAACTCAAGTTACTTACGCAGTTTTCCGCAAATAAGCTCACGATCAGTGGCGAATTTAGAATTTATAAAAGGGGGACTCTAACTTTTGTCAAGTTAAAAAGTTGCAACAAAGTTGAATCACAAACTGAGTGTTTAGTTGTAGTACGGATGATTTTTTAACATGACAGTCAGTTTCTGGTAATTAATCACTGTCTGTCGACTGTCGTAAGTAACTTCATATAATTTATTTAAACATAAGTGTTCATATTTAAGCATTTAAGGAACTCTCTTTTTCTTTTGCATTATTTTATAATAGAGCGGTTCCCAACCATTTTGATACTCCCAACCATTTTCATATAAAATTTTTGATATGTTCTTGCACCCCTTGTAAAATATGCGACTGTAATCAGCCACGCATACCAAATGTTCGCAATCGTTGGAGCTGAAATGAATTCATGCGTGTTACTGACCTAAAACATTTTCCCGCAATGACTTTGCGTCAAAAACCCAGCAGGTGTTTAGCTGGCGAGGTCTGGGAGAACGCTGTAGGCTCCCCCAGCGGAACTATCAACTTTGGAGTTTTCAGCCTTTATTAAAGTGTCGCTAGTGCAAGGTATAGGATAGTTAAATCAGTCACTACTCTTTCGCTGAATCAGACGCATTTTGTTTTCAGAGCTTGATTGTAGTCAACCACAAAGAGGCTAAGGGTTTTACGCCACTTGAGTAGACGTTTGCGAATTACATATCACTAGAGCGTAACAGCGCTGAAAAATTGACACTGAGCAACTTTTGGCTTCTTTTGACTAATGAAACAACGATTCGAAACAATGCATTGAAAGCTGTCTGAAAAATCACTCTGAAACTTGGTTTGCGGACGGTCCGTAAGCGACCTTTGGTTGCCCTGGTCATAACGATGCAACGCCCAAATAAAGTAAGCGTGACGCAGTGGGTGGAGCGTTGTCTCCACGACGACCATGGTTACAGGTGGTGACTGATTCAACTCTCACATACGCTTTGTTGCTGAGCCCTTGGATGAGATGCTTCACGATGATTATCTGTGCTTGATGGTTTCTTTACAAGCAACAAATTAAAGCATCAAGAAGCAAAACTCAACCAAAAAACTTGGAAACAAATGGCAACACCTTAAATCTAAAATCTGGATTCGTCTTGCGCGTAGCGCCTTCGTCGCTTTAATAAAAAGAATATTAAATTATGCGTAAACTGGCAATCAATCTCACAATGAATAATTAAAAAACTTAACAGCTTGCAGAACAATACGTCCGTGATCTTCGTTATCTTAACTAAACCTGTAGGCTCTCAGTTGCTTCGTTTGGAGCTGATTTGATTTAAAGCTGTCAGACCGAACTAGGTTCATGCCAGAGCACGTCTTGTCTTTCAGCCAGGCCACCACGTTATCATAAACAGCCGCAAGAGCAAGATCACGTGCTCCCTCTGAACAATGGCAGCACCCCTAGTTTTAAACTCACGAGCCGCCACTGCCCTCTAGGCTAATCTCTTCCTAAGTAATACCGTCACATGTAAGGCGGAAGTCTTTTGCCATCCTTAACCATGCTAATTAAAACTTTCTACAATTAGTTCATTAAATATATAACACGGAGCATTTCACTATCAAGAGCAGTACCTCTTATTCTCAACTTACACTGTAAGCACCTGACCATCTCGGAACAGTTTGAAGTTCGAAATTAAGTCAAACTGTTATGAACACCGGAGTGGCCAACTTTTTTCATGTTTGCGATTGTGGCGAGAGTGGTACACAAACTTGTGACGTAATAAATGGCATTCCGGAATTAAGCAACGCTTGTGGTTCTTGTGGGCTCACGCTACCACGTTACTACAGCGGCACGGCCGCAGATCAAGGACCAAGGTTAATCTATAAAGCTAAAAAGTTGACGAACCGATTGGGGAAAAGGCTTTGAACCCACGAACCCCCTTGCTTTCGCACTTGGTTATCATTAGGCCTTGTCTTCAGTAGAGCGACACGAAGCGTCGCCATGCGCCAACTTTTAGTTGTTTCATCATGACGCAATGAAGCTGCGTCGCGCATCGCATCGCCCCGTGGAGCATGGTGGAGCCAGAGTTCTCTTTATAAGAGTTATCCGACTCTTTCTCATTTATGTTTCTTTATTATAATGGTCACGCTTCAACACTAATACATCAATTGTCTCGAAGAAATGTTACAGCGCATAAATTACTGCTGAAGCAGCAGCAGCGGAAAAATGCAGCAATGCAGTCTTGCAGCTTGCAGCAGCATTAATTTTTTTATTTGGTTTGAAATCATGATATGAAATGCATGATATCGTTTTTAAAAACTTAACGCCAACCTTCTACCAAAACTCTGCTACTACGCTAAAAGAAAAGATAACTTGTAGCCTACCCTAATATTTAACCACTACTTTTCTTAGCATATTTAGCAAAAAATGCTTTGCGCAGGCACGCTTATAGTAGCTTTTTCAATAGCGAGTAAGCCTAGCATTTTCGATAACGAGTATATTTAGCATAAACTAACGCTACCCGAGCAGTTTTTGCTGCAAAAAGCTAAAAAGTAGTTCAGTTTCAAATTTTTTGCTGCAATGTCGATTTCTGTGGTTAAAAGAAAAAAAAAATTACGCGGGATAATTTTGAGATTTTAGGAAGCTTGCATATGCTTGCACAGCACACGATATTAATATTTGACAAGCGCGTCACGAAAAGCTTCTGAGATGCAACAGCTCTTTTCAAAGCTATCAAGAGTATTGATGATAGAGGTGTTTCCAAATGCGAAAACAGCTTTTTTCAAAGCTATTCTGACATTCTGTACCGACAACCCATTGCTCAAATACTAATATTTCATTTCCACTGGCAGTGATGGGCACGATAAAATTTTCTGTACTTAAGCGATAACGATAGCCGACAGAACCAGCGTTGGAGCAGTCGACTTAGAGGGGCCAAGCGTTTATCAGGGGGGGCGAAAATTTGAAATTAAGCCCAAAAACCACTGTCTTCAAAAGAGAAAGCTTGTTAATTGAGGGGCCGAGTCCCCCTGGCCCCCCTCAACGCCGGCCCTGATCACCGATAATTTCAAAAAATCCCTGGGCGATACCAATTATAATTGATAAATCTCAATTTCTTAAAGCGATATCGGTAATCGATAAATTTTTCCGATATACGTTGCGGTAAATTTTCGATGTGTTTGACGAAGTTTTTTTGGAAGTTAAATTGCAAAAATATTTTCCTAGATTTTTTAAGGAAAAAGAGCAGTTCACGGTTTCTGCCGTGGCAACAAAACAAAGAGACATTTGTTTAAATTGCAACAAGATTTTATGGACACCGTGTATTTTTCCATAGCGCCAACTCACTAACTTTGAACACTGTGAGCATGAAGAATCGTTTATCTCGATAATTTATCGACGATAACAAAATGTATTACAAAAGCGATATCGGTAATCAACAAGTCAAAACTATATTACCGATAAATGCCCATCTCTGTGCACTGGTGGCTAAGCGAGTCTAGTATTAAGATTTTATTATCTGTTTCATTTGAGTAAACAGAATTCGTTCGTTTTCCGATTGCAGCAACAATTTTTAGAAGACCTTTGCAATTACTTTAAATCACTTAATTATGCAGTGGTCGGAAGGTCACGACTTTATTGAGAAAAGGTCCCCGTGGAGACGTTTAAGTAATTCTTTTTAACTGCAAATAAATTTTCCGTGAGCATTTCCAATTTTTTCATTTTGGTACAGAAGAGTTTTATCGCAAAATAAAGTCCAGAAAAATCAAGCCTTCATTATACTCACGGTATTCCGTCAAAGCGTGTAACGAGTAGCGATAGTTTATTGACAGATGACAATTTCCGTCGTTGAGCGCCCAATTTATAAATAGCCTAAACAGGGGCGTATCCAAAAGAAGGAGCGCTGGAGCAGACCCCGCAGACAACTTCCGCCGCTGAGCGCCCAAGCGACACAGCTTCGAAGTTCGAACAAAACAGCAGCGGTGGCAAGTCGCTGGCGATACTGTGGCTAATTTGACCGGCCCAAATCGCGAACCCCAGACCTCCCGCTCCGATGGCAATATCGTTACAACTGACATAAAGTCTAACAAACTAAAAAGCTTTTGGCCTAATATATTGTCCAACCAGTTAGACAAAAAATTGAATTCAGTAAAATTTGTGCATAGGTCCCCTACTTTCCCTGCTTTTAATGAGATCCATGAGTTTTAATAGTTATTATGACAATTAAGGTCTAATAAAAAATCAAAAAATAGTTAATGTAAAATATTTTGCATTCAAGAAAATATTGAAATCAATTTGGATCAAATTCCTGAAAATATTATTCCTTTAATGATAGAAATCAATTTCTATTTGAAATCACGTTTAGACTGGAACTCTATCACTAAATGCAGTATGAGTCCAACGAAGGGTTTCTTAGTAACCTAAGCTAAATGCACAGCATAGGCTACCTAATCACTAAAACTATCCTTCACGTTATTTAGATCAGGTTTTGCTAACTAGGCTACATAATCACTCAAGATTCTCCGGCAAATGTCTTTAAAACTATCCTTCACGTAATCGCGATCAGTTTTAGCTAATTCGTTAGACTAACTCCGGCGTTTGAACGCTAGGTCACTTTTTACAATGCAATCTGATTTATCAAATCAAAAAATCAAATCTTCTTTATACTCACCGTATTATGCCGAAGCGTGTAACGAGTTGCGGGGGCCATTTCCGCGGCTTAGCGCCTGGGCAACACAGCTCCGAAGAAACATCTCAGCAGTCGCAAGTCGTTGGCGACACTGTGCCGATTTGACCGGCGCGGGAATCGAATCCCAGACCTCCCGCACCGATAGCGTGCGCTTAGCAACTGAGCTAACGACCGGTCCACGCAATTTGATTGTAGTCTGCTGAAATCGATCTATAAGTACTCATGCGTAAAAACGAGATCGCGTAATAGAGTCGGACAACTCTAATAAAGAGAACTCTGGTGGAGCTGAGCTTCGTGGAGCTTGGTATTGCTTTGTATCGATTCGTGGAGCAAGTAGCGCAAGAATGTTGCTCCACCGTGCTCCATTTTTTTCAGGTCTCGTATAGGCTAGCGTCACAGGGTAAGACAAAATGTTTTTGTGAGATGTATAAAAGCTGTGTAAAACTAATTTTGACAAAATATTAACTTGTTGGTGGGTGACATAAGTGTTAGAAAATATTTAGAAAGAAATAAAGTGTTAGCAGCGATAACTTTTTGACCACGGTCCCCCAAACTGCAGTTTCTTGCCATCAGTTGTAAACTTAGTTACTAGAAAGTGTGAGAAAGTAGACTACCACTAAAAGTCTTGCCTGGATCAAGGCTACTATGAGATTTTATCAGTCAGCCAGTCTAGACTGCTGGTAATGTGTAGGTTGCTGGTGTGTATCTCGGATTCTCAGCTAGCTGCACTTAGGGCCGTAGCCAGCCGGACCAGCTTGGGGGGGCAAAACAAATCTCAGGGGGGGTGAAAAAAATGATCTTTTTTTCAACGTTATAGCCATTCTAAGGTGTTTTCTGAAAAATTAACTGGGCTACGCCCCCAGCCGCTGACGAAATTTTCGAATTTTAGGCAAAAAATACTTCATTCTGACGCACTTTTTATCAAAAAAAAGTACTTGTAACTGATTCAATAATACTGGTAGCAAAAGGACCAGAAGCAGAAATCTTTGCATAAAGCCGGTCCTAATAAACACCGCAAGGAACTACAAGGTACTGAAAACAATGCAAGGAACTACAAGATACTTTCAAACGAAGCACAAATAGCCTGTTTCCATGTCCAAAAATCGTGGGCTTTTGGCCCGCGGGCTTTGCTCGAGTCAGTTCGAGTCAGGCTTTATGTGGGCTAATTTCAGCAAAATCGTGGGCTTTGCTGGCCGCATCTAAATAGGTGGTCTAAGAACGTGGGCTTTTGCAAAACGGTGGGCTTTGAGAAAGTTGTTGCGTGAGGTCTACTGCTTAGACTGTAATATAGGCTGTTGATATTTAAGAAGTTGGCGTATGATTATCAAATAAATGTAGGTTTGGGGCAATTTCGCTTCATAAAAGTTAAAATTAGAGTAAGCTGTTGATAAATTCAACTTGCCTTGGGCAGTTAGCTGGTTAGGCTCGTTACTGAATTCACCTATTAGCCAGTTAGCCTTGTTTTGCTATTCTGAAGTACTGGTAAGAGTGAAGTCAATTCACTGTTCAAGTTCTGAAGTCTGTTTGCCTAGTCTAGTTGCAAAAACAACCGGTACTGGTAGGTGGTACCGGTTCGTTCTTACTTACGTGGTCGCTGGGTCAGCCTTGGCTTTTTTGCATGGCAGCATTGAGTGACATAGGTAATGCTACGCAAGCAGCTTTCGCACCGGTACTGCATGCTACCTGCATAGGTCTACCGTACTTTATTTACTCAATTACAATTAAACTTTAAAAAGTATTGTTGGTGTTGCAGTTGCTTTTAATGACCTTAAACAGTTGAATATTTAAAGGCAGCACTGGCTATTTGTACAGGCTTGTACAAATAAGCACTTGGTTTATTCTACTATCAGATTATCCCTTCACGCTGACCTTGATCCAGAGAGCATGACGAAGTGATGAAGTAAACTAAGTCGTTATTTGTACGGGTCTGTAACAATAGCCACTTTGATGTTTAAAAGTTTGCTTGTAGGTGATTTAGCCCACTGCTACTCCTGATATCTAGTACCCTTACCCATGTCTAATCATGACTGGTATTAAAATTGGTGGCATTTATTCAATTTTGGCATATCACTTAGTATTCACTACCGGTAGCCTAGTTCTTTAATGGTCATAATTTGCTACGTCCTAACTTGATGTTATTACAAAAAATTATGTCTGTTGAAAAGTGTTGATTAGTCTGTTAGTTCAAGACTCTTATCCCTTTTATGCTGAAACATGCACACTGCATGCTCGCATTTATTTGCTTAAATAATATTCTAATTGTTATTGTTCACTTGTATTACTGACACAAGCTAGCAATAGACCATACCCTGACAAATAGCATAAATAGCCACAAGTTAAACACCAACTAAAAACTGTATATCATTTTGTCGCTGGGTTAGCGCCTGCGCTGCATTTTCATGACATATTTTTTGCCCAAGGACTTAGTATTTTATGCAATGTTAAGAGCTTTTGTTTTGAATTTTTGTCGGTGGAAGGCACTGTGCAAAAACATTACCATTAAAGAATAAAACTCACTGGTACCTTACTTATGTCAAGAACTGGTATTTTCAACGTGATGTCATTGCAGAAATAAAGGAAAATAATTTAACACATATGCAATATTGACGGTATTTATTTAAATAGATTATCTCCTTAATCTTTCAATTTCATATCATTTGGTGCTACTAGTGCAGTGGTTCTTAAACTGGGTTCGACCGAACCCCAGGGGTTCGGTGAGGCTGTAGCAGGGGTTCGGCTAAGATCAGAATAAGTTTTTGCAAAAAGGCATACACTTGTAGTAAATGAGTATCTCTGCATGGAATGATGCATCCCCCCACTGTACTCTTTCAACACTGTTTTTGATGAATACAATTTTTCCATAATTTCAAACCTCTTTGATAACAATTATCCTTACGCCTTAAGCACGCATAAATGGAAAATATGCGAACAAAATGTATCATATTTGGTGAAGGACTTAGAGTTAGAGGCAAAAAAATTAAACAGAATTTGCCATAACAATTGTTCAAAAAGCTCTAAATGGCCATTACAGTGTCCATATTTTTGAAAACTTTCCGGGGAAGCATACCCCCGGACCCCCCTAGAGCCATATTTTTGTTCCTCAATTTGCTTCAAATTAACTTTCCGGAAAAAAATACGCTTAAAAAATGTAAAAATTTTATGCCACCCTCCACCGCCTTAAGAATATTCTGAATACGCCCCTGACGTGAAACATTTTCAAAGAGCTTATGCCCTTTTCCGGTTTAGACGTCTAACGTCTTTGCACTCATTTAACATTCAACCTAATTCAAAACTGCGTCCCCCCTCTAAAACTTTCTGGATCCGCTCCTGGTTATAATTAAGGGTTCGATGTATGCTTGCATGACACCTGTTGGGTTCGATACTTCCGACAAGTTTGAGAACCACTGTACTAGTGTGTTTCAGAAACCAGAAAACTTGCTGATTGCTTATTAAAATTCTTGAAAACATGTTACGGAAGCCAGCAAGTGAAGTTTTTGCCTCACTTGTTTTGAAAGTGGATTGAAACGTTGGTCTTATATTCTTATCAGGAAAAAAATAATTGCAACAAATCTTGGTTAGTATTTTATGAAGCTTTGCTTAATATCTTGTAAATGTGCTACATGCAAACTGCAGAGTGAAATTTGCTGCTGATTTGATCCAATGGAATTATCAGTAAACTAAATTTTTGAGCAAACTTTGATATTTGTGCATGAGAGCTACTTTTACTCTTGGTAAATGCAATTTTGTTGTGTTTGGCTTTACAACATCTGTATGTACAGTACGTTGTGCTATTTTGCAGTTGTAGTATATAATAATTGTATATACATACTGTATTACTCTGCAAGAGCTATGATATCATCAGCAACAGCTATAATGTACCAAACTATATTTTCAGTCGTAAATTGCAGTAGGTACAGAGTGCAGACAGCTGATAGCTACTTGTTCGTGAACGTCTAACGGCCAAGTGGACTGTGGGACTCTGGTGTAATTGGTCAAAGCAATGTTATTAAAACTGGTATAGACAGCTTTTCTGCTTGACGCACAGCATGAAAGGAATAATGATTTGAACAAGGTCGCAAGTTTACTTGTGTTGTTGGGAAAAACACTCATTGGGATTCTCCGCCTCTGAGCAGGTAACCAACAACTCCAAAGCAAGCTTGTTATAACACCTTGATTGCTTTCTCAAGATGGGATGATAAATAGGCCCTAAGTAACCACTACTAAGCTGTAACATTTTAACAGTCTATAGCAAAGTCTTGATTGTAATTCTCTTCAATTTTCGAAACTAAAGAAAGATTTAATCTAAAAGCGAGATATGCTGTTTTTGAAATTGCTTTACTGCTTCAAAGAACCAAACTACCTACAAAAGTATGTCTGTAGCCTACGATGTAAACTTACATCGTATTATTTTGCATTTTAGTGCCAGTGAGGTGGATTTTGTCAACAGCTGTTTGTAAAAGAAACGCATATGCAATGACCAAGATGCTCACGTGAATGGCACATGCAAAGTGCAAATGAATTGGCTTGCTCCCAACTTAAATGAACCCGGTGTAAGAAATTGATGGAAAACTTTATGGTTACCTTATTCTTTTGAAGCGGGATTTCCCAGCTTAAGCTTTGCTGAAGGATCGTTCATTGCAAAAAACTGAAAGTGGAAGCAGTAAAGACCGACATGATGTTACATGGCTGTCTCTGAACAAAAACATCTTATGGACAGGGCTATTACGTAGCCTGATATGGATTTTTTAAACGCACTGCTAAAATAATTGTTTCTTTTCTGATTTGCGTGCTGGCAATTGAAGTTGCATCTCAGCACAAGGCTTGCTTTCCACCAGATTACGCAAGCAGCTCGTTTTAAGCATTCAAATTACTAGGTGTTTAAGTATATATTTAAAGGTTGTGAACGAGCTCTTATAAATTTTAAGCTTTTTAAATGGCCAAGTGCATAGATCGACTGCCTCTGGCGCCCTACACGTGAGTTCAATTACAAGTCGGGCAAAACTAGTGAATTGGTAATCATTGCTCTGTACATGATATTAAAAAGGTTACTTGTGGCGTTCCCATGTAACATTATTTACCACGTTTTGAGTTGTAACAAAGTTCTATGCATCTTTTGATTGAGCTCGTTAATAGCGCCCCTATCGCCTCGGTACACGACATTTAGGCGCGAGACATCTGGGTGCAGACATTTGGGCGCGAGGGTATTTGGGCGCAGTGCCAAATGGGCGCGAAGTACGTTCTAACGCTTATTTAATCAACTTTTCGTTAGTTTTTTTTTTTAATTAATGAAAACTATTTTGTGTCTGCAACGATCTTATCCGGTACTTAATTTTCTGTTTGCAACGATCTCACAGAAGAAATTAAGATGTGTTAATTAACGGTAACGTATATCAAAAAAGATGGAGCAAAGTAAAGGTCAAGTTAACGATAGATAAAGACTCATTTTTACGATCGATTGTCTAGCAACCTAAGAGATTGATTATCAAAGAAAATGTCCACGCAATGTAGGACAGCAAAATATAAAAAAATTAAGAAGATGCTCAACGCAGTGGTGATTTGTAAATTCTTTGAAATGGAATCATGTTTGATAAAATAAATTATGAGTCAGCTGTTAATTATGATCGATTTCATTCGTATATATTCGATTGGTCAAGTACCTTTTCAAAATCACGTTATTTTTTTAAGCGAAAACTTACTTTTACGTTTTCATTAAAAATTTGCTGCGTATTAATCACGCATTACCGTGTCGTTGCAATTGTCTTATTCTCACGTGTTTCCGTCGTTCGAGAACGTTGCAACAAAAATGTTCCAACTTTTAGATCTTTTGTTATCTTAATTTCTTCTATGAGATCGTTGAAAACAGAAAATTAAGTATAATATTGGATAAGATCGTTGCAGACAGAAAAGTTATTATTTAAAAAATAACTAACATTATACACAAGACAAACGCATATGCCAACGTAAGAAAAGTTTGTACTATAGTATTTTTACTTTCATGATGAGAGACATTATAGCAGCTACAAAATGGCGCATTGCACGAAATATTTTATTTTAAACTATTTACCACTCACAAAAATGCGTCGCGAATTTGACAAAATCACGAAATGGCGCTGCGCTGAGAACAGTTTAAAAACCTTTGGTCTCGTAGAGCGGGAAGGACGACTTCCCGCCAGTAGGCCAGGAAGGACATTGCTTTTTTTAGTTAAACCTTGGGTCTATTTGTGCGAACATTTTTGAAGAAATGTTTCCAAGATACCAGTATCTTTGAAGAATTTCTTCGAAAAAATTATCTCTTATCCCGAATAAGTCTATTTATGCAAACTGTAGGCTGGTTGCTTTCTGGACCGAAGTTTTTGTTTGAATAAAATGTCGCATCCAAATGAAAATGTTAACGCGTCTATGAGATGTTAATTAATACAGAGCAACGTATCATCTCGCTAGGGGTGAAATTTTTAAGTAAGAATATAAATTTGAAAGAGAACGGACGTAGCAACTAGTTTTGTGACCTTACTGAAGCAGTTTCAGCTTAAAAATCAAAATAGCGGTTCGTTTTTGTAGTTACAAGATTCATCAATATTGTTATTTTTATAGCAACGAAGACATGTCCTACCAGAAATCTCAATGTCATTGAATCAGGTAGATCCTGCAGGAAATCGTGCAACTCAGATTCTGATTGTAAAGGAAAATTGAAGAGATGTGTTTGTGATGACGAATGCGGATTGTCCTGTTTCAATCCAAGTATGAAATTAAGAGTTTTCTACTGTTTTAGACATAATGTAGTTGTAATTTTTGCTTGTGAAGCTCCATTTTTGGTGGTCAAAAGCTCTTACATTAGCTTTCTGCAATCTGCATCATATCATATTTTTCAGACTGTAAGTGAAAAAAGTGATTATCATAAGAACGAATTACTAAAGACGCAAAGTTCCGCCTGCTTTGTGACCTCAAACCATAAATGCGTGAGCAGGGAAAGTGTAGAATAAAACTGCGATTATACTGAAAACTTTTACCTTTAAATAGATCTGCAAGGAAGCAAAACTTCGTTCCTATTGATATTAAGTTGAAAAATAAACCCGCGGTAATGCGTGCAGCTGGACGTTTATACAACAAAATAGATTCAGCTGTCATCGTCAGCAGTATAATTATGTTAGGCAGCATTAAGCTGCATGATGACAACTGAATCCATGTAGTCAAAAAGTCCAGTTACAAAAATAACTGTGACTTTATTTTTTATCCTTTAAGCTTAGCTACTTTTCTCCCATATTTACTGTGTCGCGAAGTAATATTATGTTATTTGAGTGTCACGATACTCAAATGATGTTGCAGTTCATCTCGTTACATTGTTGTATCATTTCGTATTGTTATGTATGCATTTTTACGATTTGCAAATAGGCCTACTCGATTCCTGCTGGTATAAAATGATCATCTTACAAAAAGAAAGCAAAGCCTTTTTGTGCGGCTTGTTCAGTACAGAAAGTTTGTAAATGCTAAACCTCAAACGGGAAAAGTGTTGCAAATATTGTTTTTGTAGTCTTTACTGTAATACATGACCCTACTGGAATTCGAAATTTGGTATCTCCTATACGCATTATTGGGCCGTCTCCCCCGAGCAAGAAATTCTTTCCAGCGACTTTGGTTATTACATTTCCGTCAGCAGTTTTTGGTTAATTGCGAATCGATTCCATATAGAAGTTCCAAAACCCTTTTTCTTGTCCAAAATTATCTAGCAATTGGTGTTGGACTTTACCCAAATCCCGACTTGTCACTGGCGAAGCCTTAGCTAAACCCTCAATTTTAAAGATCAGCTTACTAAAAATGTAGTTTTGATTCTGCTTTTTTCCATTTTGATTTCAGTAAGAAATTTTATCCGATTTGCGACGTGCGAAGGTGATAGAGATGTGTTCTGCAGAGTCTGACCTTAATTTTACTTTTTTGATGTTTTGTAAAGTAATATGAAATAGTTTCAAACTATAGGCGTACGACATTAACTGTAGACGGTTTTGTTGTTTGTACGTCACTTCACGTGCAACAAATCGCTTTGTCCATCTCAACTCATCAATGCATAAAGAATTTTTTTGCAGACGCCGAATGTGAAAACCTGGATTCAATCTTAAATGGAAGAATTTATGGCAACACAACCTACGGCAGCGTTGCCACTTATCAATGTAATCCGGGATATGTTTTGAACGGAAATTCTCACAGACAGTGTCGTTCTGATAAACTCTGGAGTGGAAATGTGCCAACGTGCTACGGTAATCGATTTTACTCTCGTAGAAGTGTTTTATTTTAGGCTATGCTAAGCAATATTTTGTTGTGCACTAATGCACACAACTTCGTAATGAAAAATGTGTTACTTTTGATGTAACAAGTAATAATTTGATTTGCATATTTTTACAGCAATCGAATGCAAAATTCCCTTTGAATTTCCCTCCGGAACACTCGCTCGTTTATCAGGAAGCAGAACGATACGACCTGGATACTTGGGGCTCAACAGCAGATTACTTTACCGTTGTGACGACGGCTATGTGATGCGTGGCCAACCTTCTGGGATGCTAACTGCAACATGTACAGAAACTGGCCGATGGTCCCATCCATTGCCTTTATGCTTTAGTAAGTTGCTCATATAAATAGTTAAGAATTTGTACTTATAGTGTGGTAGTGAGGGTCCGTTTTTGCAAAGTTGTTTGATTTTATATTTTAAAGTTGAGAAAAGGAAGCTTAGTCATTTGAACTTTCTGCAAAAACTGGCAAAACTACTGCAAATAAGAATGAAATTTGCTTGCTAAACAACTCAATAACAGGTCAATAATTTTACGTCCACGTGTAGTCAATGTTGTTAATTGCTAAGCGGATTCTTGACCACTATAGGTTTATGTCGTAGACCTTGATTTGGCCGCCACAATAGTCTTTCACTATAATTGCTACTTACAATTTTAAGTATGTTGCCAATCATGTTAAGCAAGTTATCATTTTTGTCGCAGTTTTAATAAACTGCAGATTCTATTGCAAATGACATATCTTACTGTAATTGAGAGTTCTGCTGAGCAAGGGTGGAAACTCAAACCTAAACGAAAACCTGAAAACCCGGTTTTAAAGGAAATTTTGGAAACCCAAACTGAAACTGACTCGTACTTAGCCAAAATTTTGAAAACCTAAACTCGAACCAAACCGTTTTTTCTTGAAACGTCAAAACCGACACTGAAACTAAAACCTGTTCAAAATTTTTTAAGGTTTTGGGTGTTAAAAATTGTCATCACCATCCTTACCAGAACAGTTCCTATAACGCTGAGCGTCGAATAGAGAAGCTGTGAATACTAATTTTTGAGTCTTTGGTTTCACCGGACTCGGAATCATACCCAAGTCGACCACTTCTTAAGCTATTGCTCTCCTCACTAGGCCATCTGAGCTGCTACTTATCATTGTAATAACACAAAACCGCCAAGAAGTAGAGAATTTAAATAATTCGTATTCACAGTAAAATAACTTTCTTGGATGAAACTTAAACCGAAACTGAAACCCAGAAACCGAAGCTGCGCATAAGCAAAACTGAAACCAAAACTGGAACCGATTTTTCAACAGCCGTGAAACCAAAGCAAAACTGAAACTTGACGTCTGGGTTTCAACACACCGAAACTGAAACTGACACCCTAACGCCAAGTGGCCAGGTTTCCACCCTTGCTGCTTAGTCTTGTTTTTATTGCGTATAAATGATTTAACTGCACAAGAGATGTGCATAAAAAATTTGCAGTAGGGATACTGAATATTTCTTGGAGTTTACGGCATTAGAAAACTTAAAACATGGTACGCACGTTGTTTCATCTTCCTGCTTTAGAGCTTACCATTAAAGACAATGTTGAAAGCCAAATTACTGTAGATTGGGAAGACTTAATTAATTAAGCAGAATAAATCTTCGTTATAAAATGTGTCAAGGCGGTCACCGTCAACGATTCTGGATACAAATGAGAAATTTTTTGTAAACTTCAACTTGCCGGTGTTTAATGGATAGTAGTAACTGATTTAAAAAAGCAATTATTCTTAGCCCTGCCACTGATTAGTTTATGAGTTTTTAATGCAGCGGCAACCATATTCATGTTTAACACTTTCCAGTGCGTTTTGCTTAGGGGTTGAATGTGAAGTACCAGCACCACCTGCTAATACTCGAATTGTCCCATCTGGAGTGCAAACGAAGTTTTTTCACGAAGAAATTACTTTCGAATGCATCGACGGGCATTCAATAGAAAGAAATGTATTCAATTTAACGGTTCGATGTGAGGCGCAAAATGCATGGTCTATGCCGTTGCCAACATGTAATGGTAAGCTGTTGTAAATTGATTTTATGGCATGTCGAAGACGCTGCTCAAAAATCTCTCAAAACTCTTGCAAAACCAGTTAAGAACTATTACGTTAACGTGGGTTGCATATTTCTTCTAAATTAAAAATTACCGTTCTATACAAAGAACGTAATAATGCGTGAAAATGCACTAAATCCAGAAATACTAGAATTTCAAACTGGGACAGCTTTATTAGTTCTTTCTTGGTTTTTGCTGTAAAGATTTGAAATTTTCAGCTTTTTTATTTTGTCAATTATCAATTAAATTGGGGTGTCTTCATTTGCGCAAAGCTCCATACTTGAAAACGGATTGTTTTCAAAAATCATGAATTCATTCCTTGGTTGCTATGCTTTCTTTGCTTATGTGTTTAAGCAAACCAAAGATAATGTAGAATGTTTTTCTTTGGCACACTACGAGCAGCAGAGTGTGGAATGTTCAGTTTGAAGCGAGAGATTTTTTTAATCAAATTGCTTTAGTCACTGCCAAACCACTACGAAGGTCTCAGACTTTCTTGAAGTAGTTGTAGGTTGTTCATGAAAGTTTCGGAAGCCCCATTAAATCATTGAGAATGCGACAAAACTGATAATTGCTTTTGTTACTTGGTAGCAGCGATATTGTCACGTGTTTTCAGAAATTCGTTGCAATATTCCCAGTACCACAGATGGTTTACTTATCAGAAATAATAATGGAACGATTGCTTACAATGAAAGTATTACATTCGAATGTGCGCTGGGCTATCGGATGGTGGAACGACCACAAAATTCACTAACTGCAACTTGCTTGAAAAATGAAAGCTTATCCGCAAATGCACCAAGATGTACAGGTACCGACTCTGTTTAACAAAGACGAATTTTTGTTTTTGACAAGTTTCATTTGATCAAGTAAGGCTTGTGGAGTAGAATTCCTAATACTTTTGTTATTTCAGTGTACTATGGTTTTTAACTTTTTATATTATTAGAAATTGAATGTGAAATTCCTTCTGAGCTTCCTTTTGGATCTATTACCATGCTAAGTGACACTATGGCGACAAGACCAGGATACTTAAAGTGGAACAGTAGATTGCGTTATTCTTGTGAAGACAATTATGAAATGCTGAGCCAGCCATCCGGTATGCTCTCAGTACAATGCACAGAAACAGGCGAATGGTCAGATCCATTGCCCCAATGTTCTCGTAAGTTTACCGTACGTGACATGAGAGAACCTAATTATTGAACATTACCATTGAATAACCTTGCATCGAAATAAACTCTTCACACCAATGCAACCAACTTCATCTTTCATCATGATTAGCAATGAACACTACACAGCTGAAAGAATAGTTTTTGTCACAGCATTCTTCTCCACAGGCCTCTTACTTAAGAATTTCAAAAAGAAGTGTATCTGCAAAAAATCTTTATCGCGTCAAAAGGTGTTCAAATTATATTGAACTGAAAATTCAACAGTAATTGAGGGAGACTGCGAAGTGAGCTTGCGCTCTTCGAGTCGGCAGCCACCCGTTATATATGTCAAATGCGATCGGCTCCAGCCGTGAATCGAACCCGTCACGCAGGATCTGTCACCTGCGCGCGGTACCGCTAGTCCATGTTCCTTCGGTAACTTGCGCCACAGCGCATTTCAGCATGTGCTCAATTGGTCTATATCGCAATGCAGGTACTTCATAACCCATTGAAACGATTGCAAACAAGATAAGAGTTGGTTTGGGCGGTCTTTCGCTGTAATCAAGTTTTTTTTTTTCTGAAACTCAGTTGTTACCTGTAACGTTCCTCAACGTGAAAACGGAAGAGTTGCTTCTGAAGAAAGAAGAGTCAGTGTTGGAACTGTTCTTACTTATTCGTGCAATGTCGGATATCGGTTTCAAGCAAGTGGGGAAGAAAGCATTGAAGTAACGTGCCAAAGCAATAAACAATTTTTTCCTGCACTTCCAATGTGTCAGGGTAAGTCATTGATTTCAATATTTCAACGACACTGATTGCCACTAGCGTAGCCAGGATTTTGCAATGGGAGGAGTTTTGAGAATGACGTCACATTTGACCATACGTTTTATATAGGAGCGGATCCAGAAAGGTTTGGTGGGGGGGGGGTGTAATTTTGAATTAAGTTGAATGTTAACTACAATGACGTTTAGACCCGGAAACGGGTGTAAATAAGCCTTTTGAAAATGTTTCATGTCAGGGGCGTATTTAGAATTTTTTTCAGAGAGGGGGCACTAATTTTCGTCACTTTTTCAAGCGCAGTTTTTTCGGAAGAGTGAATTTTAAGCAACTTAAGTACCAAAAACGACTGTAGGGGGTCCGGGGGCA
Source organism: Trididemnum miniatum (assembly GCA_964006365.1). Classification (NCBI taxonomy): domain Eukaryota; kingdom Metazoa; phylum Chordata; class Ascidiacea; order Aplousobranchia; family Didemnidae; genus Trididemnum; species Trididemnum miniatum. Next base: position 24,273,272 of record OZ023234.1, read on the forward strand.
CGCTCCCCCGAAAAAATTTTGAAAATTTGCAAACTGTAATGACCATTTTAGTGCTTTCTAAACAATTTTTGGGGAAAGTTTGTCACAGTTTGGCCCCTAACTTGGAGTGCTTCATCAATGATGCATTTTCTTCGAAATAAATATCAGAAAGAAGTATGTATGACGTCATTTTAGGCTCAATAGAAGGGTTGTAATCCCCAACCCTTCCCCCCCCGTGGCTACGCCTCTGTTGATTGCTAATAGGCTACTCACATTGAGAAGGTTCAGACTAAGAGCTTGTTAACTGGAGAGATTAATGGCCGCACACAAAGTAGCACAAAGGAGAAAAAAAATAATACTCCTACGTAGTACTGAAGAGTAAATTTACATGCACAAAGTAACAGTCGAAAAAAAAAATGACAATTTCTAAACATGATCGATTTTTTAAGCAAGATCGATTAATGGGAAGAACAGAATGTTAATTTACATAAACTTTTTCCAACATTTAGTAAAACGGTAAACACATTCAAAACCACGCTTGTTAGTTAGGATAGAGATAAGATTAAATTTCAAGCCCATATTTTCCACACAATTTTTGCAAAACAGTTTGAAAGTGAGAATAACTTGGACGTTGAAGTGAAACGTATTGGACCGATTCGGAGACTTCACAAACTTCGCATAAACTAGTAAGGTGCTTTCCGATACAATGTGAATGATAATTCAAACGACAATGACCAGTTTTAAAACAGAAAATTGAATTATTTTGATGATTTGGCTTGGTCTGCACTAGAGGAAATAACCATTTGTATTAACCACCAGCAATAGAATGAATGTAGATCTGATTCCATTCTCCAAGCAGTGATCACGAATGACTGATGTGGCTTCAGGAGAGGATAATTTAGTAGCAATTTCTTTTGTTTGAACACCGGTTTCCACCAATGATTTATTGTTTGATCTAAAAACAATTTTTGTGAAGCTATCAACAATTTCATTTTCGATAATTCCACAGTGACTAGGAACCCAGAGAAAGTGAACAGTCAAACTAGAGACAGTCAAACGGTGATGTAAAAGTAAAATTTTTGATGATATATAACGCTTATCAAAAGCCTTAGATTGAATAGCCTGCAAAACAGAACAAGAATCAGTTACAATTAGATTTTTTCGGTGTCTATTAGTTGCTATTCATTGCATTGCTGTCAGAACAGCATAAAGTTTCTGCTGTAAAAACAGTCGATGAATTTTTGATTGCAATCGATGTTTTGATGCTGGTTGTTGGAACGAAGACAGCTGAATTTGCTCCGAGTTGACTTTTAGTTGAATCACAATTGTGGTTATCGGAAATCAATAGTGGTTATCGGTTATTGTTGTATTTTTGAGCTGTATTTGTAGACATAATGCCCCCCTGTACCATTATGTTTTTTGCTTTTTCTTGAGCAAACGGGTTTGTCCTTAAGGTTGTCGACTAGTTGAGGGGTTTGTATTCTGGTATAGTTCATTCACCACAGGTAGAAATTACCACTTGGCATACATGCGACAATGCCTAGAGTAAGTAACAACTCCACCGATGTATCCTGAAGCGTTGAAACATTGCTTACTGACTGCACTCATTCACACTCACGCTTTTGCATTTGTTTTTCAGAAATTCCCCAGTGTGCGGTCCCAGCTTCAAATCCTCATTCCTCCAGGAGTCGCGATAGCAACAGGTTACAAATTGGAGAAAGTCTAACATATTCATGCAACAACGGATATCACGTGATTGGAAATCCGAACACACAACTTAGAACAATTTCTTGCTCAGAAAATAACAGAGTCGGTGAATGGTCTGATTCTCCACCTCTTTGCGAAGGTAAGCCATTATCCTGTTTAGATCAATCTGAGTTCGATTTCAGTGTATTGATTTGGGTTTTATACACAACCGCGGGGAAGCAAGGCATTACATTTTGAAACTATATGTTGCTGAGTGATTGAATTCTATGGAAGAGTATTTTTATTCAAATATTTCTGTAGTAGCAATTATCATTGCTAAACCTACTGGTGTTTTGAGCCTGATCATGCTGTAGTTTCGCAAAGTGTAAGTTGTTCTTGTGAAATAGTATGTTGTCTAATTAACTAGCAGCCTTGCTAAAATGTTTTGCTCGCACTCGACCGGCGGCAACGGGACGTGCAACTCTGATAATTTTTGTCGCAACATTGTTGCTTCTTTAAATCTTATTTATTGACCGTGTTTAACGCTCCTACTGCTCCTTGCGCTATAATCGCGGGTTGCCCCGCGTTTCCACAAATCTGTCGTAACTCTGCAAAATCGAACTGCTCTTTGAAATGTGTTAAAATATAATACTGGTGGGCTAATATTAAACCACATTAAAAACATAATAATAACAACACTAACGCAAAATTAAAAGGAACTTGGAGCCGATGGTTATCCTGGGGAAGATGCTCCAAGGTTTGTGGAAACGGAAGACAAACTCGAAGAAGAAGTTGTTTAGCCGTTACAGCTGCCGATTGTTTTGGAATGTCAAGTCAATCACAGAATTGCTCTTTGGGAAATTGCACATGTTAGTGAATCAAAATGTTCGAGTTGTATTATTCTTGGTTTTATTTTTTAAGTCTTTTCATATGCCCACCACAATTATCAAACTGATATTGTTTTGCACCAGACGGGATACGTTTCGACTATTAAATTAAGTCTCTTCAGTGGTGCTATGAGCTTCAAATCCATGAAGTACATCCATCAACCTACAATGCATTCTTCCAGATAACCTTTATACTACCTAATACCTATAAAGGTTAATTCGCGTTTCTTGTATCTCGATTTCATTGGGAGACATGATGTTAATGGTCCTGCATGGCAATGACGGTGTGCATACACACAACAGAGGTAGCAAAGACATATTAGGTGCTACTACACACTACACCCCTGTGATGACTATAAAGTATGGGACTGCTCTCAAGTCTAAGACTGACTATAAGCTTGATCTGATGGCTAGGACTAACTATGAGTCTAAAGTCTAGGACTAAAGTCTAGGACTGACTATAAGCTTGATCTGATGGCCTATGGCCAATCTTATGTAATCACAATACCTCTATGTGCTAACAATTGGCAACAATTTTGTCTGTTTTTTACCCGTATTCAAAATTTCCTTTAAGCCTTGAGTATGTCAAGGAAAAGGTTAGCTTTGAGATATATTGTTGTATAGAGGTGTAAAGCTGGAGATTTAGCGATTATTCTGAGTTTTATTTAGGGGGTGGGGGATGCTATGCTGCACTGATGAGACCTAATAAGGTCGAAACGCGTCTGCAGCTGCAAAAAAAAAAAAAAGGGTTAGTTAAAGTACAGAAACTGGTTGGGAGATTAGTTATGGGTTGGGTCAAAAGGGTTTTCATGGCGTGGAGTTGCTATTTCCCCGCGGAGTAATTTCATTTTCTAAGTTTGGCCATAGGCCATCAGATCAAGCTTATAGTCAGCCCTAGACTTTAGTCCTAGACTTTAGACTTTAGTCCTAGACTTTAGACTCATAGTCAGTCCTAGTCAGTCCTAGCCATCAGATCAAGCTTATAGTCAGTCTTAGACTTGAGAGCAGTCCCATACTTTATAGTCATCACAGGGGTGTAGTGTGTAGTAGCACCTAATATGTCTTTGCTACCTCTGTTGTGTGTATGCACACCGTCATTGCCATGCAGGACCATTAACATCATGTCTCCCAATGAAATCGAGATACAAGAAACGCGAATTAACCTTTATAGGTATTAGGTAGTATAAAGGTTATCTGGAAGAATGCATTGTAGGTTGATGGATGTACTTCATGGATTTGAAGCTCATAGCACCACTGAAGAGACTTAATTTAATAGTCAAACTGATATTATATTTTTGTAATATTTGAAGCTATTTCAGATACGGGGATCACATTTTCCAATTCAGCTCAAGCCAGTGGATTTATCAATGCAAACCATCCCCAAGGTCATGACGTTATCTTCACAATAGACATTTCTGAAAATGTCAATGAGTATCAGCTGAACGCAAGTTTGACATTTGCTGTAAAATTGGTACAAAGAGTAAGTGTTTTTGCAGCTATTGATTAAAGCATTCATCTCAGCTCTGACACTGTATTTGGGAGCCAACTACAGTAATAATGCAACAAACTTTGGTAGTTGTTATCACATTTTGAAAAAATTGCATATGCTTGGGTTTTTATCAACTTACTTTTTGCTTGCCATTTTAAAATCTATATTGTAGCGTTTAAGGAGTAGATAAAACCGTGAATTAGATTGAATGGGTTTTTCCAATGCTCTAGATGCTTTTTAAATGATAAAATTTTGATTGTGAGTATGTTGAATTTAATTTCGTTACAGTTGGAAGCCAATGCAACTGGGGTGATTCGATATGTCGTTATTGTTTTTGCAACGCAATCACGAAGTATAGTTGATGCGGTAGATCAGGAAACTAATCCAGATACTGTGATTCGTAAACTGAAAGATATTGCGATCTACAGAGGTAAATGGACATGAAACTTAAAATACTTTTCAATGGTCTCGCCACTTTTACGGATGAAGACAGCCAAAGTTACTGTAGCATCTCATCCATCTGTTACTGCACATAATGCCACGCAACAGGAAAAGTGTAAAGTTAAAGTCTAGTGCACCCACCCGTCATGATAAAGAGTAAAGACCATAGATTCAAAACTTTTGAGTTGAGTAACTTTGTGTATGTTTTATCAGAACTTGACCTTAATCTGATCAATCTCTAAACAATATGACCTACTGAAGTTGTGACATAACATTGAATTGGTAATCAAATTCATTTGGATGTTGTAGTTGATTAAATGTTATTTTTGTTTAAGTTACTTTAATGTTTCAATATGAAAACTTATTTTTAGAATCTTTGCGAGGTTTGGTCGGAACTACCACCAATACTAATTCGGCTCTCAGAAGGGTTGAAAATCAAGTAGGGGTTCTGTTCAGATTTGCAGAATCTTCTCCACTGATCGCTTCCAAAAAACATGTTTTTTTTTTTCACAGAAGGTCTGTTTTTCTTTTTCTTGCAATAGCCTGTAAGCTTATAAACACCTGCTTGAATGATCCTGTAGTTTGCATGTTTCAAAGTTTTTCGGAGCCTCATCATCATTATCAACATTTATTGGCGGTAAAGTAGCGCAAAAATAAATACAGTTTAAGGAAACTCAGTCGAATCATACAGAAGATCTGAGAAGTGGTGAAAAATGATGCAACTGAAACGAAGAGAAATAATTCCTAAGCTCTGCAGTTCGCAATACAGTCGACACTACATAATAAGACATTGCGCAATTAATGTGCACAGCTGGTAGGCCTACTGTAAAGACGTTACCATTTTGTTGATCTTTTTCGACATCGTGTTTGAAATTTGCATTTGCATGACCGGCAATATGCTGGGACCGTTTGAACCGGTACTTAGATTCATATAGCCTATGTCGTATAACTGTTAATGACGTCACTCAGTAGCTTGTAGAAATCAACGTTTTCTTGCTTACATCAGAGATGTCCGGAGTCGCTTTTTTGAGACTCCGAATCCAATCCTGCTCCAAAATTACAAAATCCTACTCCAATCCTGCTCCTGTTTACGCCAAAAATCAAAACTCCAACTCCTGTTTTCACTCCTGTTACTCGGAGTAGTTTTGCAACCTTAACAATCACAACATTATCCAAACTTTAGGCCTATATTAAACTTCATGCTATTGAGATTACTTGTGTTTAGAGACTGTGCGCGAACCGATGCCTCACAGCGAGCGTAACTTTTGTCAATGTTCAGTTTACATTATAATAATAACTTTAAAAAATGGTCACTCCGGCTCCAACTACTACTCCAGTTTTGACGTTAAACCTAACTCCGAGTCCAATCCGGCTCCGAAAAAATTTGCTTAACTCCGGCTCCGACTCCAGCTCCTGTACATCTCTGGCTTACATGAACAGTAGTTCCGCGCCGTGTATGTCTGCACACGATTTACTTCGACTGTAGAATCCACTTGGTAGCTTTGCCAGTAGTAGGTTATCAACTTTATTGACTGAGTTGTTATTAGCTTTAGTTGTAAATCAATGATATTATTCTACAGTACAGTATTCTACTTTATTTTATAGACGTCCCGACTTTTTAGTTCATTAAACATTATCTTTATAGTGATACGCAATTCATTATAGCCTGATACTCCCAACTTTTATTTTCATAATGATTAAAAGGGGATTAACACAGAGCCCAATGCAGTTGTGTACGTATAGAATGATGTACCGGCATTTGTCACAAGGCAGTTGTAGAATGTAGATAAAAAAGCATCAGAACTGGTATTTGAAGTTCCGGCCAGAACCGGAATTACCGGAATTTGAAAAAAAAATTCGGCCGGAACCGGAATTTCGCTCTAACTAATGTTATAGAAGTTTTGAGTTTTTAGTAGTACGATTAACGCTACAAAGTTAATATTTTGAAGAAAGAAAATATTTTGACATCAAATATTCGGACGTGCATGTTACAAGTACAACATACAAATAATTTTAAATTCTGCGCATTGCGCAGTAATATTGTTCAGGGGCGGCTCGTTCATAGGGGCTGCAGGCCCCCCCAATATTTTCCCCAGCCATGCAGCATTTTTCACTTTTTCTGTAATTGAAAAGGCGACGTTCCAATTCTTCTGCGTTAAGTTAAATATAAAATCGTTTCATTTAAATCCATTTATATTTTTAAATTGGAAACCCGTTGGTCTGCCGGTCATAATCTTGCTAACTTTTTCTATTTTCGAAGCGCTGGGGGAATTTCCATCGCAAGAGTACCTAGTGAATTTTTGCATTATAAATTTTGCTGTAGTTCGGTCTGCGTTCCTTTGCAACCCATCGCGGCAAATTATCTTTCGCAGATAATCCTTATTGCGTCATAAAGTCAAACGTTTTGTTGTTGCTTCCTGCTTTCTGACCTGAGATATGTAATGGTATTCTTAATAGGCCTATGATAAATCTAATTTCAAATTAAAAAATTGCAGTGAAAAGTTAAATTGAAAGCTGAATGAACTAGTACCAGTTGACATTGCGCTGGTGATTAATTTTTGCTGGACAAACACTACCATATTTTTCGCTTATTTGATAAAAAACATCCTTTGCTTTGTAGGCTTCAAAACCTAGGCTTACATCAGTAGGCTATTAGGCTACTTGAAATTTATGTTTTAGGCTACGCTATGGAAAAATCTGTGGCTGATTGGAAGAAAACAATTTAACACGAAATTATCTGAAATGATATAACCTTTGCTAATTCAGGGAATTGCATAATTGTTTTATTATCGTGAAATGCCTTTTGAATTGTTGTAGTAGGCTACCGGTATGGGATTCTTGATGATAAATCACTGTTTCGATGTTTCCTGTAAAATACGGGGGGCGTTGAATAAGTTCTTATTATATAATTTTATACCAAGAAGAAACACAATTATAATATTCTTCGCTGCTTATTACACTTTACTTTCTTTAAATAGCCCTTATCCAAGCCTTCAAGGTGTCACAATTGTTGGCTCGCTTTTTTTCCACATATTGTTTGTAAAAGTCTGCCAGAAACTCCTCCTGATCCTTCTTTGACATAAAATAAATTTATTAAATGTAACTTTATTAAGCAGTTTTGCGTAATTAGTGATAGCTTCTAAAGATCCGACCATCGGCGACCAGGATCCATTTAAGGAGCTTAATCACCGCGTTTTTTAATCAACTTGATTGAAAAGACTGCAGTTCTTCCCATCTGATTCTGAAGCACTCACGAACCGCCACTGATATTGTCGTTATGGTGTGCTACTATTTCCGCAAAGGGAAAAATAAGTTCAGAATAGTTCAGTAAAAAGTAGTGCCACAAGCTTATTGATGTCTGACAACTTGGCCGGAATTTTGCCAGTTCCGGCCGGAACCGGAATTAATTTGCAAGTTTCGGCCGGAAGGAAATTCCGGTTCATCTCTAGTTGTATATTAGACGAAATTGCATATCCCTGATCTAATTCAAACGATTTTAAAGAAAGCGATCACAGCGAGGAATATCAAAAAATATCGAGTGCAAAGCAAAACCATGTGAGTTCAGAACAAATAGAACATCTTTGATCAAAAATTCAAGACTTCACTAGGAACTATCGTATAAAAGCCTAATCCGACAAAATGGCGTAAAAATCTCGTTTTTGTGCACAATAAGTTGATTATACTAAGTTGTTGGGCAAAGTATTTTTGGCGTGTAGGTAAATTTAGTTAAAGTAAGTCTTTTTTCAGAAATGTACAACGACGGTTCTTCACCTCTAACAACGCTTAGGCGAATTCAAGAATTGGATCCAGATACGCTCACGGTAAGAATAAATTGCCTATCAACTGAGATCAAACTTATTCTTTTCTCAATAATACTTTCTTTCTCGTTGCTTACTGTCGAGACAGAGGAAAAGAAGCCATACGCAGAAGAAAACATAATAGATTTTAAATGTTTTATATGCATAAAAAAATGTGTGTCAGTAGGAGAATAATAATCAAAAAGCGCAAAGAAGCCTATTGCAGCGGATGGAGAAACTGCTTATGAATTATTAAAATTGCCAGATGTACTGTATACAGGGCTGGTGCTACGAACTGCGGGGCCCAATTAGAAATCTGATGGCGGGGCGCCTACTCTTTATTGTAAAATGTATGGGTGTTTATATTCATAAAAAAAAGATACCGTACATACAAACCAAAAAAATAGACATGCAATACTTGCTATAAAACAAATTTACGGTGATGTGGATAATGCTAGAGTAAGTGTTTTACTTTTAACAATAAATAACTGCAATGATGCTGAATAAGGTAGTATCTATTAGTGAAGCTATACGAGTTTTGTTTTACGCATAGATAAACCAGCAGTATCGTGAACATGCGCCGCGGTTTCGTAGGCCCGGAGCAAATATGTGATTAACTATTTATTTCAACATTACCCAAAGTCATCGTGTTCATTTTTTCTTCACACATGCCACGCGGTATGGTTGCCTACAACCTTCACCTTAGTATAACGCTCCATGTTGAAGGCTATGTACACTAGTACGTTTTTTTTGCGACTTAACGTCGAAGCAGAACGGTTAGGAACGCAAAATATTGCTTCAGCGATATTTATTCACTGGCAGCACATATACGATTACTACTCGTATTTTTATAGTCATGCATTTGACTCTACCGAGTGTTTCAAAGCAAAGCGTTTTTACTCAGCCTAGTAGCCGGGTAATCAGTTTTACATATTTTAGTTTTACTCCGTGAGTACATGCTTTGGAGCCTGCTCCAGATTGGGTTTCGTTGAGCCTACTTACGAATATCTTATACAACTTGCCGCGAACCGATTGGAAAATTTTATCATAATTACGGACTCTTATTTAATACCTGCACTGTTGGACAGAGTAACAAATGCCACATTTGGTAAGTTGCATGAGTTGCATTTACGGTGTTTCGAAAGCCAAAAGCCCGTAAACTTTCCAGTAAAATACAGCAATTACATCATTTAAAGAAGAAGTTCTTGTGTTCTGGAGTGTTGCTCTCTTGTTTTTTTTAACTCATCTTCTCCTGCTTGCATGCCATAACGTTAATCGCTCGGTTCACTCTTCCTTTTTCTTGTTATGTTTCCTTTATCTTATCGTATTCTTTGTCGTGTTGACGGGATGGAAATAAAAGATACTACCACTACAACTTCTTGAGGCATCAAAATTGTGATTCTGGTGTTGAAAGCTTTCGGTTTACGATTGTTTACCCAGGATGAGTGGACAATGCACGATGGTAACTGCGTTCTTTAAAGAAAACGGGGCAAATGGCTATTCACTATGTAACTTATACACCATTCTGTAACAGCTTGTCATCAGGGGCACCGCCACGGGGGGGCGAGAGAGGGAGACCGCCCCCCCAATGATTTTTTGACCATTTTTCCGAATCGCTTAGAACCGCAGAGTTTTTTTCAAGGGGTAGGGAGGTGACGTCAGATGCTTTCTTTTTTATTTTTTTTGTAATTTCAAGCCACTTAATTGCAGCTTAAGATTTTTGTGGTAGTGAAGCACAGTCATGCATCATGGAGATGACCTAGTTTAGCATCGAACCCGCGAAGCCAGCTTCGGAGAGCCCAATGCACCAATCACTCGGCCAACTCCATGTTTTTTTGTTTTTTTTTTTTTCTTATCTCAAGCCACTTTATTGCAGCTTGGTATTTTTGTGGTAGTGAAGTACATGCATCATCGAGATGACCTAGTTGAGCATCGAACCCGCGAAGCCAGCTTCGGAGCCCAATACACCAACCACTCGGCCAACTCCATGTGCAGTGTAATTTTTGTGACGAAATGTCTAGCTCCATCTCGTGTTCTAATATTCTTCGACAATCCTAATTTCGAAATTTGCAAACGCATGTAACAGAAGCAATCACTGCTTACTGTAAAAGGCAATGGTTACAATTCATATCAATGACCAGCTGTTGTATCATAAAAGCCACCTAAGATATCTCAATACTTTGTGAAATCATACCTGGCTTGACGTTTTGTAATTTCACGAAGCTAGTGTAACGTTTTGAGAAATTTAAAGTAGCAGCGGGCAAGTGAGGGCTTTTTAGAATCAGAAATCTCTTAGGTTTTTAGCAAGTATTCATTATACAGAGATTGATTGGCAATTCAAAGCAGATGTAATTTACTGCGCGTCAGCAATATTTTTGTTGTTGTTTATTTCTACGCAAAACATACTCAGACGTAAGCAAAGGATGAAAAGACGGCATAGAAAAAGGAAGGCGCAAAAAATGTTTAACCGTTGAAGCATGCAGATTGCAGACCCATAACCACTATCAGTGATGGGCACGATAAACCTTTCTGTAGTAAAGCGATAACGATAATTTCAAACAACCCTAAGCGATACCGATAATCGATAAATCTAAATTTTTTTAAGCGATATCGGTAATCGATAAATTATCGCCGATAATTTTTTTCAATAAATTTTGCGGTAAATTTTCAATGTGCTTGACGATGTTTTTTTGTGAGTCAAATTGCAAAAATGTTTTGCTATATTTTTCAAAAAAAAGACAACAGTCCACGGACTCTGCTGTGGCATTCAAAACAAAGAGAGATTTCTTTAAATTGCGACAAGACTTTATGGACACCGTGTATTTTTTCCAGATGTTGTATCGAATGTAATTGTATTTAGTTGCATATTATATATCCTCCTATCACGAGAAAGCAATCAATACGTTGTAAGAGCTCGCTTGGGAAAGTATGAGCTCGCTTAGGATAAAAATTTTGCGAAGCACTCATAATTAGGGTCAAAAATTTAAATAAAATTTGCCTGTAAATTATTCGTAAAGCACTAAAACAGCCATTTGCAGCATGCAAATTTTTCCGGGGTAGCATGCCCCCGGACCGCCCTAAAGCTTTTCTTTTTTCTCAATCAGCTTCAAATTTGTTGGGCCGAAAAAAAAACCGCGTTAAAAAATGTGGAAATTATGCCCCCCCTTTTTTTTTAATTTTTTCTAATCTTAGGGGAAGCTAGCTCCTGTGATTCTAATTTGATATTTTGACGTTTCGCTGTTATTTGCCCTGAAGTTTCTGTTAAAATTGGAGAAAATTTGACTGTGACATCATAATACAGCTCTTGGAGCTTTGTATACTTAAGATACCAGGAAATTTAGCAGTTTTTGCGATTTTGCTCACTTTTGTCACTAAGTTGCAAAAGTTAGAACGTTGGTTTGATGAAAAATTTAGGAATAAAAAAAATTACGGTAAGAAGTGTAATAGCCTACTTTAGGAATGCCGATTAAATTGCACCTACGGAAAGCTAATGCGTCTATCGTCTTATTCATGTTTTCGTGTAGCTCTGCAAAAATCACAAGTTATGACGTCATTTCGCCCCCTCAATGTTTTTTCCTTGCGGCGCCACTGCTTGTCATGTAAGTGTGGGTTCATTCATGCATTAATTCAAAGGTTCTTAACCTGGGGTTCGCAAACCCCTAAGAGTTCACAAGAAAATTTCTGGGGGTACTTCGACGCAAGGGCGTAGCCAGCAAAAATTTAAAGGGGGTGAGGCCGGATTTAGACAATGAAAGGCCCCGTTTTCATTGGCCCTTATTGATCGATTTCTAAAAAAGTCGCATATGTCAAATAGAGGGGACCAAAGCCTCGGTCCTCCCCCCCAGGCGATGCCACACTGATAGGATAGCAGTGAAGTTTTCATGCGTTGCTTTTGCTTAATATCGTATGCCAAAGAATGAGTGTTGATTGGAAATAGTGCGTACGTTTTGCCTGAACCTGCCTTATTGAGATGCAACAATGCGAAATCCAAGGCTATTTTTCAACTGGTAGTCAACATTTTTACCACGAAATGATGAAGTCAGTAGCGTACGCAGGGGGCTCTTCTATGCGTGCGCCTCCCCCCTCAGGCCCTATTCGATAAATGTTAAAGCCTGTGTCGTTCAGATACTGCTAGAAAAATGGCACCTTAACGTGGAAAAATTTCTTCGTGCGCACCCCTTCAGAAAATTTCTGCGCACGCCACTGAAAAGGAAACCATAAACTCATGAAAAGAAAATAAAGCATTTGTGGTTAACGATCTTTAACCACAAATGCTTGATATTCTTTTCATGGGTTTATGTTTTCCTTTGTGCCGATATTCTTATTAAAGTGCCGATATTCTTATTAATTTTGTTATAATTAGTAATTACAGTTTGAAACGCAGATGGTGTAGACTACGCTCTAATTTCTTCTCGAAGTAGGTCTGTCGCTTGGAAAATAAGCTCGATACATTTTACCTCTGATTGAATTGCAAACTTTGCGTAAAAAGTCTATAATGTTTTGGTAGATTATGGGAATTTAAATTGTGATTTTCAAATGGTGACAAACACAGTTCAGTACAAGTAATTTTAACTCTCATATTGTTTTAAAACCATTAGTCAAATCAATGTCAATATCAAAAAAAAAATCAAGTATGAGTATTTTAAATAATAATAAAGAAGTTTTTTTGCTGCGCAATACCACAAACCAATGTCTTACAAAACTATACAAAATTGAGAATTTTCTTTTGAAAGTAAACAAAACTATAATAACATAACCGTAGAGCGGGACAGCATTGTTTCGGGCTCCCTCATCAGCCGCACTCAGGTATGATACGTCATTTTCCAGAACGAATGATCTTGCCAGGATCACTCATCCCTTCGGATAAATATATCTAAAAAGATTTAACCTTTGTGGTGCGTAGCCACTCGTGTGTCAACGTCACCACTCCAGTTAAATCCTTTACGTGGCCAAGAGCGAAGATCAACAAGATCAACACATAAGTTGCAATGTCCTTCCTGCCCTACTGGGCGGGAAGTCAGGACGACACCCTCTTTTCAAGTCGGAGGCTAGTTCAGCTCTCCATCACTAACAGTTGCAACTTAACTCCAGTTAAAACGTATCCGTAGATCGGGACAGCGCTGTTTCGAGCTATTAGCTCTCATCAGCCGCACTCAGGTAAGATACATTCATTTTCCAGAACGAATAATCTTGCCAGGATCACTCATCCCTTCGGATAAATTTATCTAAAAAAATTTAACCTTTGTGGTACATAGCCACTCGTGTGTCAACGTCATCACTCTAGTTAAATCCTTTACGTGGCCAGTGTGAAGATCAACAGCTAAAAATCAATGTCCTTTCTGTCCTACTGGACGGGAAGTTAGCTTTCTGGACGAAACAGCGCCGTCCCGCTCCACGGTTACGTTTTTGCTGGAGTTGCGTTGCAACTGTTGGTGATGGAGAGCTGAACTAGCCTCGTACCCGACAAGAGGAAGTCGTCCTGACTTCCAGTGCAGTAGGCCAGGAAGAACATTGCTTTTTAACTATAATGACATATCATCATCCGAAGCTATCCGATGTACCACATTTCAAGCTTACTGCAACAAGCAGCCACGACACTGAACAGATATGTAGGTCAAAATTCTCCAACTAGCCAGGAAATTTTTAAACGACAAAATGTGCTTTTAACACTGCTCACTTTTGCTTTCATGGATAGTTCTGACACGCACTTTTTTTTTCTGAGTTGAAGCACAGACATTGTGTCTGCATGCCGTTTCTCGCTTTATACTGGTGGTTTGCCAAAGAGATATTTTTAATATTTGGCAAACTGTAGGTGAAATCAGCAATAACTAAAAATCAATAACTAATAAAATGTATTTTACATGAGTGCGGCTGATGAGGGCTAATAGCCCAAAACAGCGCTGTCCCGCTCTACAGTATGTAGGTGAGATGCTAACCACGAATAGAAAAATCTACCTGTAATCGATTGTTCTCGATACAAAAAACAATTACAGTTGATATTTACGTTATGTATTTGAAAAAACTTGATTTTGCGAAAGCCCATACAACGCTATTGAAAACTCCCTTTATTTTACAAAAAGTATGTTGTGATGTAAATTGATTGGATTGTTTTTTACATTGTATGTGTGCGTGCTTGTACACAATAGTCAATCAGTTTTTCATATTGTACCCTTTCTAGAAGTAAAAAGAATAAAGAAATATTACGTATTTACAGTCATAACTATGTCTTTTATTTTTAGGTTAATCTTTTACAACTTCCTGTCGCTAAAAACCTTGTAGTTGCAAAGCAACACTAAACATATTACTCTACTGCATTTTTAGATTACAGCGCTTGTGGTCAAACTGACTTGGTTGGAAAAGCTGGAAATAGTAGAACATGGCCTTGGCATGTTTTGATCAGTTACTACAACGATGACGATACGTCATGGCCTCAAAGCTATTACGTGAGTACGATTTTGATTTTGTGTTGCTACCGAACTTATTTGCTCCGTATGTCTTTGCCTTGCCCCATGTGTGCTTTTTGTACGGGCGAACGAGTTTGGCAGGACTAGGGAGAGTTGAGTTTTGCTTTGTTTTTGTTCACGGGTAAGTTAAAACTCAAAGCCAAAATCCTTTTCGGGTTATATTAAGTGGAGTAATTGTCGGTCAAACCAGGTGTGATGGTAAACGGAAGAATTAAACCAGTGTTTCTGTCGTCCGTTAGAATTAGATACTTACAGTTAAATTGTAGAATCGCGTGGGTTGTAGAGTAGAAGTTGAGATCGTAGTGAGCCGATCACATTTTGCAACTAGCAATCAAGCCGCGTTTGCTAGCTTTAAAAAATACTGCAAGTTAAGTAAAGAGTTATTTGTGGCGGGGCTTCCCAAACTTTTTCGCTCGCGACCCCTTATAATTTACTAAAATTTTTCGCAACCCTTCAAGATTAGATCAAATGACAAACAGTGCGAAATATGTGTTTCGATACCGGTAATTATTGAAAGGCGTAAAGTGAAAACAAGCGACCGTCACTCAATCCAATTAAATTTGGAACTTTATTCCACATGAAATTAAATTCTCTTCTTTTAAACCATTCAAAACTAAATACAAACAGCACCTTGCTTCATCCTATCGACAATCGTTGGTTCCTATATATGTTATTTATTTTCAGGTTGTCACACTGTGTAACTCACACAGTAATGAAACGTGAGATTTATTTATTTTTAAGTTCAGTTTTTAATAACTACAAATCTTTCTAGATCTAGGGTCGCTGCTTGACTCGATGACCGAGAGGTCTTTCGCAGTCTCCCTGTCGCGAAAAGTTCTCCAGTGTTGTGCTTTTTTTATGTGTGTGTGTTACATGCCTGTTTTCGTCTTGGCGACAAATAAATAATTTCTGATTCTGATGCCTACTTGTTTACACTTAAATAGCCTATTAAAAACAAAAGCAAAAAAACAAGCACATTTGTATTAATGTGATGGGTGCGATTGCTTTCTCCTACAAAGCAAATCCAGCCGTGGCTCAATATTTGTTTATGCCGGTAAAAGCAAAAAGATGTATCCATTTGTGCCTCGCACGTTATGCCAAAGTGACGAAACAAAACAGTTTATGCATAGACCTAGAGCTGTGTCACTTGATAAAAACCCGGAAACATTCATCCGCTGCCTCACTATTTTGTACTAGCCTAGCGAAGGCCAGAATCGACAGCTGGGTTAAGAATGATATTTGCGCAATTGCACCAACTTTAAGTGTAAAAAGTACAACAGTATACAGTAAATGCGGAATACGCAATGCTTTGCTTAAAATTTGTATACTTCCTGCGACCCCTGAAGCTTGTTGCGCAACCCTTCGAGGGGTCGCGACTCCCAGTTTGGGAAGCCTTGATCTATGGTATCATAAGCCGCTAAGCTTTCCAACATGTGAGTGTGATGCTAAAAGACCAGCCTCAGCAGAACAGCATGTAAGCAATACCAACTTTTGCAGAGCGTGTCAAAGGTGCTTGCAAATTAATACGGCTTTCTTGTTTGGATTTCAAGACCAAGAGTGATTTTTACTTGTTTGAATTTCAAGACCAAGAGTCAAATTTTTATTTCAAATGTTACTGCGAGTTTAACTTATACTTCGAAAAGTGTTCTTCAGAGAGCTGTGCCGAATTAATTTAAAATATCTTAATTATGAAATTGTTTGGGATTTGCTCCGCTTTAAATGCAAAGACTATTTTGCTTAATTTCAACACGATATTTGGACAAACCAGCATCGATCAAGAAACTGCGATTGTTTGACTGTCACTAAATACTCAAAATGGATTCACAGAAACAGCATGGTGTACAAAAACGCCGTGCTAAACATTGACAGTATTATTATTATTATCAAAAGCAAAATTCAAACTGGGTGCATGACCGAGAAAAATAGAATTAAAAATTATGAATGTTTGCTAATCTTTTTTACTGTCTAAAGCTGCATAATATAAAATGTAAGTTTGACATTTACCTCTCCTATGGATTGTCACCTTAACGTGGTGGGGAAATTTGAGTTTTCAATGATCCTTAGAGCAATGCCGTCGGTAGTATTAAATCACTTCCATCAGGGTTACCCACGGCGGTAAGGTCGAAGAAGAGAAACAGACTAAGGAGCAATCCACTGCTGTAGCTAAATGGAAAGTTGTAACAGCAATATTCATACTTCATCGGACTGTGTACAAAAAGATCCGCGTTCGAGTTTTAGACAGAGGGACTCGTTCAAAAAAGTAAGCTACAGTCTTCCCCACTAGCTGACCGTCACCGGAAACCCACCAACGCAGTGGCTAAGCGTTTTGGGAGCAAATGGGAGCAGCGCACAGAAAATGTACTCAAGTTGGACCAAATTGCGGGATCTAGCTATCGGGAACTGGAACGTTTCGTCACTGACAGGAAAAGAGCAGGAGCTTGTTTGGGAAGCCCAGCAGTATCGCTTTAATATTGTGGGAATTTCATCAACAAAGCGCCGGGGTTCTGGAACTGTCGAGTTGAACGGTGAGTGGAAAATTTTCTACTCAGGTGTTGATGCAGCAATGTCTGCTCCAGCTGGTGTTGGCTTACTTGTGAGCCGCAACATGCTGAGTGTGTCGTTGACTGGGTACCACTGGGAGGAAGGATTTGTCTTCGGAAGCTAAGGCTGCAGGAGCGATCTCTGTGTATCTTGCTGGTGTACGCACTTAACACGGAATCACAGTACGAAGCCTTTGTGGGGGAAGTTGAGGTTGCATTGGGAAAAGCAACTTCATCAAAATCCTATGTCCTTTTGGGCGATTTCAATGCACATGTGGGCATCGACAGTGCAACCTGGAAAGGTGTTCTTGGGCAACATGGTGATCCTGACATTGACACGAGCGGAAGGTATTTATTGCAGTTCTGTGCCACCAACGGACTGTACGTAATGAACACATTTTTTCAGCACAAAAGAATTCATAAGTACACCTGGTACAGAGACTCCTTGGGACAACGCTCCCTGATTGAATTTTGTATCGTTTCGGCGCACTTGTTTTTTACCGTGTCTGATGTTCGTGTTAAAAGAGGGGCGGAGTTGTCAACTGATCACCACTTTGTTGTCTGTACTTTGAAAGCTTTGAAACCATTGAGAAAACGAAAGACTTTTCGACCAATCATTGGCTGACAAAGAGGTACGAACTGCATTTGCAGACAACATTGCATAAAAGTTCAAAGAACTTCCGGCCTCTGCTGAAGACATTGAAACTGAGTGGTGCTTGTTTCGAACAGTAGCCATTACGTCCGCTACTGACTGTTGCGGACGTAAGCGTGTTGGAGGAACCAAGAGTAGCGAGAAAAGAACTCTTTGGTGGAACCAAGAAATTGAAAAAGCTATTCGTGTGAAGTCATCAGCTGAACTTTGTTCGCAGTACTCTGAACACGTGAGGCGGCAGCAACAAAAGTTAAACTGTCCGAGGAAATGGCCTGGAAGGAATTCGGAGAAAGGTTGGATGACATTATTTCAAAATGACAAACTAAGTATTCTGGCACACGATTCGCCGTTTGCGTGGAAAAAAATCTCAAGCCGCTTTCTTCATCGAAGATTGAAATGGCGTCACTCTGAAAGTTGAAGATAATATTTTAAAACGGTGGAGAGAATACTTTAGTGATCTTTTAAACCCAGTTGATGCTACATCAACACAAATTTGCGAGGAACAGATTGGAGAAGATATTCAGATAACCGAAGCAGATGTGAATGCAGTTATCTAATTATTGAAAACTGGAAAAGCACCTGGTGCGGATGATATCAGATCTGAAATGTTCAAAGCAATGAACATGTACGGTGTTCGTTGGTTGTTGCGTGTTTGTAAGGTGGCATGTAGGACTGGGCAAGCACCAAAGCCATTGCAAACCAGGGTGATAATAGCTATCCACAAGAAAAGAGACGAGAGAAAATGCACCAATTATAGGGGCATATCTCTCATCAGTGTCCCGGGTAAGGTCTATGCCAAATCGAAAAGAAATGCCGTGAAATAGTCGAGCCTAAACTAACGGATATTCTGTGTGGCTTTTGTCCTGGCCGAAGCACAATGAACCAAATCTTTGCCTAGCAGCAAATCTTTGAGAAGTCGTGGGGATATGCGAAAGAGGTCAATGCATGTTTTGTTGATTTTGAAAAAGCGTGTGATTGCATTCCCAGAGACAAGCTTCGCGCGGTGCTGTTACAGTATGGCATTGGTGGCCAGTTACTAACTGCTATTAAGTCGCTGCACGTGCATTCGGAGATCTATGTTCGGGTTAACAGCGCAACAACGAAACCTTTCAGAGTAAGCGTGGGACTACGACAAGGCTGCTCTCTTTCACCTACTCTACTCTGTTCCTAATTTATATTGATAGAATACTTAAGAAAAGTGAGTCTTGTGGCGAAGTAAAGATCAGTGATTGCACTGCACAACCAGTGGCGTAGCCAGAGGGGGGGCACTGGCCCCCCCTTTTTGACGAAGCTTATTCTCATAAAATACTCTAAACTTTGTTTCAAAAGCTCCCTCTTCTTTACCACTTTTTCATTTACGACTAATTTTTGTGCCATTTGACTTTTGACATAACTTCTCCACAAAAAACGCTTGTTAAGCATTATTGCATCATAACAGCGCAATGGGATCAAATATTTGAGTGTAAGTACAGAGAAAAAGCAAGACTGTATCGCAAAAAGACAATCGAATATGGAAGCAAAAGGAAAGAATGTTCAATTAAAAATTATTTTAAGAAAAATAGGGACTTTTTCGTTGTGTTTGTTGTTCTATGTGTGTTTTGTTCGTGCATACCATACGGTGACAAAATTGTTGGGTTTTCTTTTATTTTTGATTAGTATTAGGGTAGCGATTAGCGAACAAGGATTGCCTGCCTAGGTCTACAGTAAATAATTAACTCCACATTCATCCGCAAACAGTGGCGTCGTGCCATTGGGGAAAGGGGTCCCGCGCCCCCCCAAATTTTCTGAGATGTGTCGCTTTTTATAATTTAAAAAGTTGAAAATTAAAATATAAAAAATTTGCCAGTGCCATTTCGTTTTCATCCTTCAAACTATTCAAACTAACCCCATACCTCCCCCCCTTTTTTTTTATGCTATAAATTCCATTGTTTTGTTTTTTAACTGATGCTTCAATCAATATTTTCGACTCCAGAGTAACGTTTGTTTCTTGATCTGATGTTAGAATTTAGGAAACATTTTGCATGCGTTGTTAAAGATTATAGCCTATAGAACACACCTATACATGTGATCTCATCAAATGCGTCTAAACTAATAATGATTGCAGCCTCCTTTCATTTATTTTAGCCCAGCCTCTGCATTTAGACATGGACTGCTAAAATATTTTTGTATTGTCTGTCACTAAAATAGTGACTGCACTCACTGCAGGACACCGGCATGTCCTCTTTCGATAAGAGAGTGTGCTGAAACGAGTGTTTTTTATGTGAAAACCGTAAACATTCGTTGGCGGGTGGGGGCTCCGCCCCCAGACCCCCCTTGCCAATAGCGGCTGGGGCTTCGCCCCCAAAACCCAAAACAATGTCCTCCCCCTTTGTTAATTCGTGGGGCCACAGTGATTGCGCATAATGTCCTTAATTAAGGAGCGGTTTTTGAGGTATGAAAATAAATTTTGATTTGTTATCCAAAAATTGGGGCATCACGACATGTTTTGGTATCTTTTCCTAACTTTCTGTTTTCGTGATGTTACCGGAAGTCTACTCAATGCTGAATGCGGCTTTTACAAAGTTCGTGAACTTGTGATCAGTATCTGTTTAAGTTGTTACACTGGCCCCTACAAATTTTTTGGCTGCACGACGCCTCTGTCCCTAAATAAAATAAATACGAATAACTTGAGGCAAAAAGCGAAATAGGGGAAGACAGCGTGAGCCTAACGCCTTGGCCTGAACAGGCCACGTTTTTGAAGTTCTTGGCCTATTGTAATTTGGCCCCCCCCTAAATATTCCGCTGGCTACGCCCCTGTGCACAACGTCTGTTATTTGCAGATGATCTTGTGCTATTCAACTCTACCCAAAATGGTCTCCAGCAAGCTCTTGACAGGTTTTTAGATGCATGCTCTCATTGCTCTGTGGCCGGAATGAAAATCAGTACAACAAAAACAGAAACCATGAGCCTGTCCAGACAACCAAAGCAGTGCTCTCTATAAATTGATGGAGTAACACCTCGGCGTCTCTTTCACAAGTGATGGCAGACAAAATAGCGAATTGGATATCCGCATCGGAAAAGCAAGTGCAGTAATGCGTCAGCTCCACCAATTTGTGGCATTGTAACGGTAGCTTTGCACCTGGGCAAAGTTATCCGTTTTCAGATCAGTCTATGTTCCTATTCTGACTTATGGCCATGAGTGTTGGATCATGAATGAGAAAGTGAGATCTTGAGTACAAGCAGCCGCAATGGGATTCTTGCGAAGAAGTAGCGGTTTGACCTAGTTGAACAGGGTTAAAAGTGCAGATATTCGTGAATCCCTAAACATCGAGTCGCTGCTTCTCAGACTAGAAAGATCGTAACGGCGTTGGTATGGACACGTGACACGAATGTCTCAGGAAAGAACAGCCAAAAAACTGCTCTGTTCAACACCGATTGGTCGAAAGCCTTAGAGGCCGTCCCAGAACTCGATGGCGAGATTACGTTGAGAATCCTAGTTGGTCTCGCCTTGGCATCCCAGCAGAGCATCTAGTCTTTGTCGCAGAGAATCGAAATGCTTGGAGGCTCCAACTCGAGCTTCTGCCGCCGCGACCCCCCAAGGATAAGCGGGTCTAGAAAATGGATAGATGGATTTTAACATTTATTTTGTATTTAATTCCTTGTGTTGTATGTTTCTCTTTTTTCCTGTTTACCTAATATTTTGTCTAGTGTGCCTTTCTGCTGGCGGTGACAGTGAAAGTAAAACAAAACAAAGAAAACTTAGATACTTATTGTCTTATTGAAAATGGTAGTCTACACATTATCACATTTTCTCAATAAAAGAACATCACGTTGCATAACGGTTCAAGGTAATTTTCATGAGAGCGTTTTGTGATTTTTTTCTTAACTTAGTTTGTTTAGGCTTATAACGGGCGATTTGGTCGTAATACCCCAATTCGTGGCAGTGGAAGTCTAATCAACAGCGAGTGGGTACTAACTGCAGCTCAAAATTTTCCGCCCTATGAACAAAGACATCAAGGCCATTTATTAACTTTTGGTAAGTGGTGTTCAATGGGATTACGGCGTAAACAAATTTTTTGTAAAAAAGTAGTCGCCGAGTCCAAAAAGTAAGCTTGGGGATGTGATTAATGCCAATTTGTTTGGAACATTTCATTAATGCTTGAGCTACTGTAACTTTCCATCAAACCTAAAATTGGCTATCCTATCCATAACATCCCCTATTTGATGGTGAGCCAGCGTACACAATGTAAATAAGAGAAAAAAACACGCAAACGTTATGAAAAAAGTTATAGAAGCAATTATGAATGTTGAACCAATACGTGACTTCGAGAAATTGCTTGCTTCAAAGTTCAATCTTCAAAATGGTTATTTCGTGGTAATGTTTTAAAGAAAGTCACTTTAACGCTCGATTCTTGAGCGAAACTAATTTATCCACTACAATGATGCATTTCGTGTAAAAACTGGCTAAATCCGAAAACTTACAATTTGGCGGAAACACGCGCATGCTTTCACAAGTCACCTTATGTTTATGATAACTATAACATGTTTTCATGGCGGCAATTTAGGAATGCAGCAACGTCCGACTAATCAAAGTGACCACCTCTCAAACCAAATCCGAGTGTTTACTAGCGACCAGATTATTTTACATCCAAGATTTGTCGAGCGTACCAATCCGAACAGTTTTGATTATGACATTGCCTTGGTAAGTAGCCTACTGACGGTCGATCTCAATCAAAAAAATAACGAGGGGTCAACACTAAAGGTTAAGATTTTTTGTGTCGCTCGTAGAATTTAAAACCGAATGCGCGCCTATCCTCTACTGTTTTAAGCTCGTAGAATAGCTCGTTAATACTGCTATTGCGACTTTTATGTGCCGTCACATATGGCTGTAAAAGGTTTGTCCTTCTGTGTCTTTTTGTCGTTATGGGAACTCGTAGTTTTTGGTCAGCTTAACCAGTAGTCTGTGATACACGATTAAACAACAAGCAATCTTTGCAATTTAGATTAAGATTGGATGGGAATTGAATGAAAACCACCTGACTGGTCGGTTTGAAAATCAATCAAGTTTTGGTAGAATTACGTTTTCATATTACATCAGACCCATTTGTCTGCCGTGTATGGGAGACGAGTACACGATCCAAATTTTGATGAGTAAAAACCTTATCAGAGGAAACGAACCCCTTGAAGAAATGTGTCGAATTCAAGGTGAATGCCTGCAATGGAGGCTGCTACTGATTGCGAGTTAGCCTCAAACATAGCTTTAAAAGTAGATTACAATGAATTTTTGAAAAACATTTACTTACTGAGATTTATTAATTACTCATTTTTATAACTTTTGTTAGGAAAAGGTTGCAGGAGTCTGCGTCTAATGGGTCAATATTCCTCTTGATTAAAATTTTGACTCATTGTGTACCGGTCTAACCAGACCAAAAGCAGGTTCATTATTCATCGGCAAATTTTGAGTATTGCGATGCTTCCAAAGCTCTAGCACGAAAGCTAATTAAGGAGGAAAAATAAAGACACAGCAAATCTCAAAACTGGACATTTCGACAACATAGATTCAATTGTCATCATCAGCAGTCTAAGCAAGGCAGTACAAAATGAAAGAAAGTTTCAAAATTTACTGTGGATTTATTTTTCCTCCTCAAGCTACCGTATTTTCGTCCCACATTTATCGTATTTCAAACGCTAATTTGTTCTTTCGCTTAGGTGTAATAAAGAGTAAGCCTATTTGTTGTGTTTAAGTCTGTGTAGATAAATTTGTTTGCTTGGGGTTTCTCATGCTTGAGAATGCTTTTACTTTTATCTTTATGCTACTCTGCCCGTTTGTTCATTGTTCAGTTTAAGTGAGCAAAATCCCCCGGGCTTTCTGCATCACAGTTGAATTCTTGATGTCATATCACTTTTTTCGACTATTACAGCAGAACTTTGCCTGTAATGCCGAAAGCGTGTGGGCTTTTTGGCTCACAGAAATTGGACAAGTGGACAAGGTATGCATATGCCTGGATGGCTTAATTTCTTACACAGAATATCATGCATTTGCGTTGTTATTTATTTATTGAACAAATTTTCAGCCAACGAACTACTTCGAAGCAATACTTCACTTGTGGTGAATGGATTTGGCCATAATGCAGCGATAAACTTTAATGAAAATGTGAGAGCACAACCTACCGAATATCTGAAAGAAATATCGCTCAAAGTTGAAGAAGATCAATAGTAAGATTTAATACAGTTGTGGGAACCGTATCACTAACACCACAGCAAAAGAAAAACAGTCAATTCTAGTTTAGCCTAATGCTTGGAATAGGCATATGCTTTGGCAATATTTAATCAAGACCGGTAGTAGGCGAAAAGATTTCTTTGTTTGCTGATCTAATTTTATACTAAAAACCACCACTAAAATCAATTTTACACTAAAAACCACCACTATAAAAATATACAATTAGCCTGTTTCCATGTCCAAAAATCGTGGGCTTTTGGCCCGCGGGCTTTGCTGAAAATTCGTGGGCTTTTCTAGCCCACTTTCGTCGCGCGTTTCCATGTCCAAAATGCTAAGAGTGGGCTTTGAATGCTGAACTAAATTACCGGTAGAGGCGCTTAGTGAAACAGCCTAGCAACGAGGTAACATAATTTTTCTTGGCATGACTAGCTTCGGTAATGCTGAAGCTATCGTTTTTTTATCGTATCAAAACTAAAAGCTGCTTAGTAAGGGTGGTTAAACGATGCATCTTCGCTATTTGCTCCTCCATTTCAAGGCGCTGGGCCTATTTCCACTTAATCTGTTTCTCACTATAACTCAAAACTTACGCATTAGATCATCCCAATTTGAAGCAGCATTACCCCAAACCAAGCCCAAATGATCCCCACTCGGATTTGTGCTTAGTTAAGAGCAGATAAAATGCTTTTACATTTTTTTACAAGGTATTTGCAATGAATGAGCTGCTGGTCAGTGTACGTACCAGTAGTTTACACTGATCTCGCATGGCGCAGTAGTTCGGAGCGTCGTTTTCACGACGACCATGATCGCAAGGTTATTGGTTCAACTCCCAACCCAGTCTCGTTGTTGAGTCCTTGGATAAGATGCTTCATGATAACTGTCTCTGCTTGGTGGAATCCGGCTAGTAGCAAATCAAAGAAGTCCGAAGAAAATTCAACCGAAAAACTTGAAAACAAATACAACTTCTAAGCGAGTCTGGATTCGTCCTACGCATAGCGCCTCCGCCGCTTTCTCGTAACAGGAGGATAAAGATGAAGAAATCAAATCTCAATCACTGGATTTAAAGCAGTACCGGTAGACTTTTTTTGGGAGAGATCTACTGCCTGCACCAGGTGCACCTAGCCAATGAGCTTACAACTAAAAGATCACTCTTGGTGCCTACATCTGCTTGGCAAGGTCGTATATTAATTGTCAACTTCGTCATCATCATTGCTCACACTGAAGAATTTCGCGTTTTATATATCACTTCGCCGTGCGTTATTTTTACATCGATGCAACTAATTCAACTCTACTCAGGGGAGTAACCAAAAACCGAGCTAGCTACTCCCCTTACGAGGATGAATTTCCGATTAAAACAAAAACATATATTAAAAGAGTGAAAATTTTGGCCAGTTTGTAAAAACGCATCGCCTGAAACTCATCCCTTTCCGTGACAACTGCAAAAACGTTTTTGAACCGAAATACTACCCAGTGCCAACCTATAACTTAACAGGTTGAAAGTCACAAGCCGGCCTATACAAGCCAAAAAATGCAGTCTTTAGCACGCTAACTTCACAGCTAAAAGCAAGCGATGACATAAACGTTATACGTCGTCCAGAAAACAATAAAATTATATATTTAACTTGAAGGCTGTCTCCGTAAGTCTAAGCTCTGGGCGAGGTGCTGCGCATACCGGTATGAAAAATGATGTGCAACAATTTAAAGAATAAAAACCCACACGTACGTAACTGCTAGAAATGCCTTTTATTTTGCAGCGTCAACCTTTAAGTATCGGTAATAATAACGTGATGAAAAAATATCGGGGCGGCACGAACAAACGTAAGGAAAAAGCAATAATGTACGTTGTAAATTGTTAGCAACGACTGTAAGCAAGGGCGTGCATGGAGGAGGCAAGGGGGCAGCACACTGTAGGGTTGGAAGATCTTTTTTGAAAAAAACCTTCTTAAGACGTTTTTTAGAGGACACCTTGAGGCAACGTTCTCAAAAACTCGCGCTGCAGAAAAGTTTGGCACGCCCCTGGGTATAAGATCAAGTATCGTTTACAATTATTACGCCAAAATAATAAACAGCAAATTCAACTGGATCATTGCTAACAAAATTTTCTCGGTAGTATTATAACCAAAACAATCTCTACACCAAAGACATTGCATGAACTCAAGAAACAAATCTGCAGATTTCATCAAAACAGTTACACTGGAAGTAACTACTCTAAGCGTACTCTAACGTTATGGTCACGACCTTGAGGTATTAAAAAATCCAAGCAAAATATGTTTTAATTTAATTTGAGTTTTTATCCTTTCATTGGGAAAAAGCAATGGGGCGCTATTAACGAGCTCAACCAAACGATGCATGAAACCATGTTACAACTCAAAACGTGGAAAATAATGTTAAATGCGAACGCCACCAATAACCTTTTTAATATCATGAAGGGAGCAATAAATACCAATTCTCTGGTTTTGCCCGACTTGTTATTGAACTTACGTGTACGGCGCCAGAGGCAGTCGATCTATGCACTTGGCCATTTAAAAAACTTAAAATTTATAAGAACTCGTTCACAACCTTTAAATATACACTTTACCACATAGTAATTTGAATGCTTAAAACAGCTGCTTGCGTAATCTGGTGGAAAGCAAGCCTTGTGCTTAGATGCACTTCAATTGTCAGCAGGCAAGTCAGAACAAAAAACTTTATTGTAGCATTGCGTTTAAAAAATCCATATCAGGCTACGTAATAGCCCTGTCTAGAATATGCTTTTGTTCCGAGTCAGCCATGTAGCATCATGTCGGTTTTACTGCTTCCACTTTCAGCTTTTTGCAATGAACGATCCTTCAGCAAAACTTCTGCTGGGAAATCCCGCTTCAAAAGAATAATGTAACTATAAAATTTTCCACCAATTTTTTACATTGCGTTCATTTTAGTTGGGAGCGAGCCAGTTCATTTGCACTTTGCATGTGCCATTCACGTGAGCACCTTGGTCATTGCATATGCGTTTCTTTTACAAACAGCTCTTGACAAAATCCATCTCACTGGCACTAAAATGCAAAAAAATAAGATGTAAGTTTGCATAGTAAGCTACAGGCATACTTTAGCTGGTAGTTTGGTTCTTTGAAGCGGTAAAGCAATTGCAAAAACAGCATATCTCGTTTTTCGATTAAATCTTTCATCAGTTTCGAATATTACAGAAGAGAATTACAATCAAGACTTTGCGATAGGCTGTTGAAATGTTACCGCTTAATAGTCGTTACTTAGTGCATATTTATCATCCCATCCTGAGAAAGCAATCAAGGTGCTATAACAAGCTTGCTTTGGAGTAGTTGGTCACCTGCTAAGCGGCGGAGAATTCCAATAAGTGTTTTTCCCAACAACACAAATAACTTGCCACCTTGTTCAAATCACTATTCCATTAATGTTGTGCATCAAGCAGAAAAGCTGTCAATACCAGTTTTAATAACATTGCTTTGACCAATCAAACCAGAGTCCCACAGTCCACTTCGTTATCAAATGTTCACAAACAACTATCTATCAGCAATAGGGATTGACCGAGGCTCTGGCCCTGGCCTCAGCTGGGGATGCCACCTTTGCGCCAATCCGGCCCCGGCCGGGAGCTCACAAAAATTGGTCGGGGTTAAATTTCAAATTTATTTGCCGTATATTCCGGCGTATAAGACGATCTTTGAAGAGCAAAAACCCACCCTTAAAAATTAGGGTAGTCTCATACTACGAATATAAAAATCTTATCTTAACTTTTACCTGAAGATTTTTTATATTTTATATGAAAAACGCGTTGGTGCATAAAAATAAAGAACGTGCATGCATTAAGCATTTCTGAGGTTCGTCATGCACTAATGAAAAGCGTGCACAATTACGAAAGCATTATCTAACACCATTGACGGCATTTACAAGAGTGAGGACGCAAGTCTACTTAACTGTGTAGTCAAATCTACTTAGCTATGTATTCTAGACACCATACAAAGCATTGTATAAACCCTGGCCGGAGCTCTGGCCCCAGCCAAAGTTGTTGCCCGGTCGTTCCCAAATCAGCTGTCTGCACTCTGTACCTGCTGCAATTTACGACTGAAAATATAGTTCGGTACATTATAGTTGTTGCTGATGATGATGATATCATAGCTGTTGCAGAGTAATAGGGGCTTGTTTGAATTAAGCCGTGGTTTAGGTTATGGTTCAAGGCTAAGGTTAGGCCCTAATTCCTACTAAAAACTCAATAGCAGTCCTTGTGCTAGTGATATATCCCACCTGTTGTAAGATGTGGTTTAATTCAAACAAGCTCCGAGTAATACAGTATGTGCAATTATTACGATATTTACTACAACTGCAAAATAGCACAACTTTCAGTGCATAGGCCTATACAGATGTTGTAAAGCAAATCACAACAAAATTGCATTTACCAAGAGTGAAAGTACCGGTAGCTCTCATGCACAAATATCAAAGTCTGCACAAATAGGATATTTACTTCACTGATAATTCATTGAATCAAATCAGCACAAGCAGCAAATTTCGCACTGCAGTTTGCATGTAACACATTTACAAGATAGTAAGCAAAGCATCATAAAATACTAACCTAGGTTTGTCGCAATTTTTCTATCCTGATACGAATATAAGACCAACGTTTCAATCCACTTTTAAAACAAGTGAGTCAAAAACTTCAATTGCTGGCTTCCGTAACATGTTTTCAAGAATTTCAATAAACAATCAGTGAGCTTTCTGGTTTCTGAAACATACTAGTAGCACCAAATGATCTAAAATTGAAAGATTAAGAAGATAATCTATTCACATACCATCAATATTGCATCAGCGCTATCTTACTTTCATTTATTTCTGCAATGACATCATGTTGAAAATACCAACTCTTAACGTAAGCAAGGTACCAGTGAGTTTTATTCTTTAATATTAATGTCTTTGCATAGTGCCTTCCACAGTCTAAAATTCAAAACAAAAGCCCTTAAAATTGCGTAAAATATACCAGTAGCTAAGCCCTTGGGCAAAAAATATACCGGTATGATGAAAATGTAGTGCACACTCTAACCCAGCTACAAAATGATAAACATTTTTAGTTGGTGTTTAACTTGTGGCTATTTACCGGTATGCTACTTGTCAGGGTATGATCTATTGCTAGCTTGTGTCAGTAACACAAGTGCAGTTTCTCTAATTATGGAATAGTATGGCATAGTATGGAATAGTAAGTAAGGCACTGTGGTATAGTATGGCAGAACTGGGCGATTGGACGTTTGGGGCACTAGAGTAACGGGGCCCATATAAAGAGTTAAATTTCGAGTGAATGGCCTTCAGGGTAAATGTGCCTCAGGCCTCATTTAGGGCAAAAGGACCTCAGGACAGGACGGTTGAAGCAATAAATGGGCCCTAGGAATAGGATGTTAATTTAGGGCACTGGGGTATATCCTATGCATAAATGGGGCTCTAGGACCAATGGGCCTCAGGGCATTTGGGGCAGCATAGGGGATCTGGGTCTCAGCATGTTTTGGTACCTGGGACAAGGAGAAAATGCTACCGCTACCCCCAATTCGGGTGAATCTAAACCCTGTGGGAACTGTGCTTTATGCGGAAATTTTGGTACTCACAGGAATAATATGGTCAAAAACACTAAAACTGTTACTAATCTCCAATTCTCCATTGTCAAATTTTCACGCTTAAACAGAATCTCAATTGCAAAAACTATTGGTATTTACGCCGTAAGGTGTCTCTTGTGTGGTCAATTTTATGTTGGCCAGACCATTAACAGGTTTTCCAAGCGATGGGCGGGCGTCGTGTCTTGTGGAGAGCTTGCGGCAACTCGGAGAGTAAATTAACTCCAACAGCGAAATGACAGCTCAGCTCTTTATGCCCACATGATCAAATATCATAACACACTCCGTAAAGCAACCACACTCCCGGACTTATTTGAAGTAATTTTCCTACAACAACCCCAAAACAAACAAAACTTAGTCCTTTATGAAAGCCAATGGATTTATGAATTGGATGCTCAAATTAATACAGCTAAAGGAATTTTACCCAAATATAAATAAGGTTTCTTCGTTTGTGGGGTCTCTACTCCGCTTTTGAACCTTTTGCTGCGCTTGATTGATTTTATCTTTAGAGGCCTTATGGTTCCCAACGGTTTTATTTAAAGTTTAGTTTGTGCATGCCCATTACGTGCGTGTATTTTAGCTACAGTTTTCGAGGCTTAGGTTGAGCGTTTATTATTTTGCATACTAACTGAGGATGACCCATTTGGGTCGAAATCAATTGTAGATATTAGAATGAAGTTTTAAAATATTGACTGATTTTGCGTGCTAATGGTATATCCAGGAAGTCTATGTAGATTCGCACATGCAAAATCGTAGACGATCAACCTCTGCTTTTGTGGGCAAAATGTTTTTTTTTTTAACCATGGTTTTGAAATTTTCCATAAAGCTAATAGCCCACTCTTTTCTTTGGTGAAATACAATCAATTGCGATAAGCTATTATGTAGTTGATATTTCTGGAACAAAGCAAAGAAGTGCTGCTAAATTTTCTGCTGGCATGAAGAGTGCTTGATCCTAACTCTCAAAATGGTTTGATTCTTTCCTGGTTGCTTCTATTCACACGCGCCCTAAAGCTAATGCTTGAAAATAGCATACGTTTTTTTTTTTGTTTTGCAGTTGTCGCGTTTTTCTTGCTGATGCATATATTCCAGAGGTATACAAAAGAGCAAAATTTAACTATACAGAAAGAATGTTGTGCGTTACAAACGTTAACAGTTCAAGTTCCATTGTTTGCTTTGGTGATGCTGGATCTTCAACTCAACGGGAAGTAGGTTTGCTTTCATTTAGCATAGGCCTATTAGCGTATGAATAAGGTGTTGGTTTTTCTTGGGTTACAGGAAATTGACTGTACAATCTCATAAACGATGAAAGATTACATGAAAAAACTGATAGGGCCTATACCGTTGCCTAAAGAAAGTGGGCATATGAACAGTTGAACATAGAGAGAACCTTTGAAGCAGGGTTCTTTAAACCCACTAGATCAGGTATGGGCGACATACGGCCCGCGGGCCGGGTTCGCCCCGTGAAGGAATTTTGACCGGCCCTCACACTGTATGCAACCATACCCCGTAATGTGGCCCGAGACCTCATTCCCGACAGTTACCGATCGCTATGTTCTCACCAAACTGTCGCTGCGAGCTTGTGAAATAACTGCTTTAATGAAGAAACATTATGCCTTAGTGCACTTGTGAAACCATAACCAGAGGGAAGATGTGGAGAATGCACCCCTACCCCTCCATCAGCCGTTTTACGCAACGTTTTTGATAAATACAAATTTTTCATAATTTTGAATCCCTTTGCAGCAATAATAATCTTTACGCCTGCACGCTTAAATCGAAAATCTTCTTTCGTTTTTTTCCTATTCGGGGTCATCACAGCGCGAAAGTCTTCTTCATAAGACTCCATCAACTTCGTCTCCCTCCCTTGCTTCAACCATCTTCATGTCTTCTTTCACCAAATCTATCCGTCTTTCTTTTGGCCTTCCTCTCTTTCTTTTACCAAGTATTGCACGCATAAATCGAAAATATAACAAACCAAAGGGCTCACACTTTCCATACAATCACTTAAGAAACGTAAGCATACTTAGTTGCTGAATTTACACAAAATACTTTATGATGCAATTCCGAGTTTATTAAATTTCACCGAGATCCCTCCCTGTAACAGCTGTTTTGTCCAATGGGACTCATCAGACAGGTCACAGGACCGCGGTGAGGAACGAACACAAAATTGACAAGATCCACAATAATGCCAATTCAATCCCAAACTCCATTTCAAGGGTTACATCATTAACGAGATCCACGCAATGTCAATCCAATTTCAAACTCCATTCTTAAGGTTACAGCTGAAGCATATACACAATGGAGTTTGAAATTGGATTGACATTGCGTGGATTTGGTTAATGATGCAACCCTTGAAATGGAGTTTGGAATTGGATTGGCATTGTGTGGATCTTGTCAATTTTGTGTTTGTTCCTCAGCGCGGTCCAGTGACCTGCCTGATGAGTCCCATTGGACAAAACAGTTGTCACAGGGAGGGATCTCGGTAAGATAAATTTAATTAACTTGGAGTTGTATCATAAACTACTTTGTGTAAATTCAGCAACTGAGTATGTTTACGTTCCTCGAGTTATTGTATGAAAAGTGTAAGCCCTTTGTTTTGTTATGTTTCGACCATTTCTACTCACCCTGCGATGGGCGGATGAGCCAGTGCATGCTTTTAGTTTTTGCTATTAGTGTCCTTAACTCATAAATCGAAAATATGCGAACAAAATGCATCATATGTGGTAAAGACCTCACAGTTAGGAGCTAAAACATTGAAACAAAATTTGGTTTAAAAATTGCAAATGCACTAAAATGGCCATTACAGTATGTCAATTTTCAAAAATTTTTGAGGGAGCAAGCAGCGGTGATCTTAGGCAAAGGGGGGGGCTGTGCAACAATTATAGGGGGGGCTTTTTAGGATCCAAAGTTCGAGACTGCTATAGTGAGTACTAAAGCACGTTATAATAGGCATTTCATAGGAAGTAACCTGAGAAGCACCAGTCAATCAAGCAAGCTCATTTAATGCATGAAATGTAGAAACATCATTTACTGCCACTAATTGGTAGGTTATAACAAGGCTGGGGTTCATTAAAAATCTCCCAGAACTTAGGAAATATTAGAGACCTGGAATGATTTGCTTATTCAAATTTTACTGCATGTAATATTGGTAGCTTGAGTAAACCACGAACTAGTTTTAAACATCTAATTGGTCATGCAATTCATTTATGATTTCCTCTTTTCGTGCAACAGTAATTATTTTTTGTGCTCTGGTAACTGATTCACTTTGTAAAGTACTAATAACACCTTTCTTAGGAACATCACTAGCACTTGTACTTTCCTCATCATGAGTTCAAACCAGTGGTGTAAAAGGTATTCTGAAACTGTACTTAAGTAAAAGTATTGTTACTGACGGCAAAACTACTCGAAGTAAAGTAGAAAGTATTGACTAAAAAAAGCACTGAAGTAAAAGTAAAAAAGTAGTCATTTAAAAACTACTCAAGTAAAAGTATAGCGTTCTCAATCGTTAAAGTGTCAACTGCACACTTGCCGATGATGACTTGCTCTGAAGGTGGCAAAATGGTAAACCAAAAGAAATTATACCTCTCAGATGGCCGAGTGGATAGAGCGTCTGCTTCTGGAACGGTAGACTTGGGGTTCGATTCAGAGTAGGGTTAAACCAACGATTTAAAAGTTGGTATTAATAGCTTCCCTGCATGACGTTTAGCATCAAAGGCGACAGCGTGAAGAACAAGCCGGCAAGTTCATTTGTAGTGCCGTTCGGAACCAGGCTTAGCGAGATTTCCACATCTCGGAGTGGCAGACAGGTGGCTCGAAACTCCTAAGCGAGCTCGTTATAGCTCCTCTATCGCAAAGAAGGATAAACATGTGAATAAATGAGCATTAACTCACAAGATTTTAGGTGCAACGAGGGATTTCAAGTGAGACTAGTAACTCAAGGACTACTTGTACTTTTCTAAAATAACAACTACCCAAGTAGTGTTATTTTATACTAAATGTACTTAAGTAAACGTAAAAGTAGCTAAAAAAAAAAACTCAAAAAAGTACTCGCTACCGAAAAAAAAAACTACTCAAGTAATCTACTCTACTAAAAGTAAGTCGTTTCTTTACACCACTGGTTCGAACTGATTGGCTTTAAACATCACTTTTATCAACATTTTCTCGAGTATCTGTTTGACTTTTACTGCTACGTTGATTCTGATTTATGGAAGTCTGATCACCAGAATTTAGTGCAAGATATTTTGACGTAGATCCTCGAAGTGGTTCTTGAGTAGCTGGCCATTGTCGTTTTCTTTTCTTTTTTTCGAAACCAGAAGCACACTTACTATGAATACGAAGCATAACAGCAATGGAATAAAAAATTACATCAAGTTATTGTCTAGAGACTCTAGAGCACAGACACATATTACTAACCTAGACAGCAAGAGGTAATTACAAGTTAAATAGGCTACTGACATGTTTCTTCCATATTAATATCAAAACCACATACTGTAATGACAACTCAGTCTATAATAACCATAATATACAGAAATTGCTAAGTTTCACTTTGAGGTGGTTTAGCTTCGATTAGAGATTGAAAAAAAAATGGTTCAGACAAATTGTTTACTGTGTTTCAATGTAAAAAGTTTTATTAAAATGATTCTTTTTAGGGGAGCTTAAATTTGGGATAACTAAAATCAATTTTAATGGTTTGGTTCAAGTCATATTTTCAAACTTTTTGTTTTGAAATTTTAGTTTTGAGGGGGCCTTATTTTCAAAGGTGGCAGAAGTAGTTTACTCAGGGGAAATAAAACTAATTCTAATGATGTATATGGTTCAAGTTTACAAAAAGAGTGTTTTTTTTTAAGTTTATGAGTCGATTCTTTTTTTTTTGGGGGGGGGGTGCGTATTTATAATGGAGGTAGCTTCCTTTAATTCAGGTAACTAAAAATAATTTTATTGATATGGTTCAAGTTTATATAAAAAAAGTTATTTTTCACAATTAACGCGATGGTTTTATTTGAGGGGGCCTTCTCTTTTAGGGGGAAAGACTGTGCAACCGCACAGTTCGCACATTCCTAATACCACCACTAGGAGCAAGTCCCTGGACTCCCCAGAGTCAATTTTTTCCTCAATTTGCTTCAAATTACCTTTGCGGAAAAAACTACGCCTAAAAATCTCAAAGTTTGGTTCTCCCCGCTTCTAAAAAAATTTGGAATACCCCTCTGAGATGAAACGTTTTCAAAAAGCTTATTTACGTCCTTTTCCGGGTCTAAAAGTTTTTGCATTTAGTTAGCACTCAATCTAATTCAAAGTGTATCACTCACCAAAATTTTCTGGATCCCCTCCCGACCACAAAAATTGCTTTGTGAATCAATTTATTATTTGTTGTATTAGTGAATAGATATTTGACCAAGATATTGAATACTAATCATATACTAATCAGGCCCACCAAGAACTTTGTTTTCCCACATTTGGCCCGCCGACTAGAGCAGTTGCCCACCCCTGCACTATATGTATCGATAATGACAGCCATTTCAAAAAGATAGCTTCGATCGGGCGTAAATTTGATTTGGGAAACTTTTCATTTGCCATGACGTTGGCAATAGCTTTTTATCAGTATCGGTCTTGTATTTATCATCTGTTTCAAAAAAAACTGTTGATCTACACTCCCAGAATCTGTTGATGTTAATACCACTAGGCTAATATTGTAAATACGATAAAATAGCTTGACTGAATACCGTAGTGTTTTGATGATGATGTTGCGATAGCCTCGTAACCTGAAGTACTTGCGTTTTAGCACTGTAGACATGTATTGAAAATACGAATAATTCTCTTGCAAATTGTTTTAGGTTGTACACCAAGTAGCTGGACAGGAATTAACGCATTGGGTACAAATTGGCATTGCTAGCTGGGGAATGGGATGTGGTCAGTCTATTCAAGTCAACGGCAAACTCGTTCAAGTTCCAGAATATGCTACAAATGTTTTTGAACTTGCCTCGTGGATCAATTCAACAATGACTGAAAATTAGCAATAGCATGTATCAAGATACTCTCAACAATATTAATAGCTACACACGAACGTC
Organism: Trididemnum miniatum; assembly: GCA_964006365.1. Taxonomy (NCBI): domain Eukaryota; kingdom Metazoa; phylum Chordata; class Ascidiacea; order Aplousobranchia; family Didemnidae; genus Trididemnum; species Trididemnum miniatum. Next base: position 24,309,068 of record OZ023234.1, read on the forward strand.
ATATTTTGTTCCACTTGAAAATACACTCCCGTGACGTCATGCTCAAATCACATACCATCAACGACAATAGTCAATTTATGCTGGGAAGATTTTTGCACTGAAGCCTATTGTCCCAAAATGATGAAAAGGCGGCGACATAAAATCTGAGCGTACGAAGCAATTAATATTTGTTGTAGCTAATAAAACTATTACGAGATCAGTTAGCCAAATTGACAGATTGAGAGTATGCTTTTTTTTTCGCATAGCGGAAGATTCAAGGTCGGATTTCTAATAAGGTCAAACCAAAACTTCAAACTGTCATTCACACTCACACATTCTCTGCTTCACTTTCAATTCCACTATTAAAGGAACAAAGTAAACAGCAAGCCCTCAGGTTTGCTTGTAGTAACCTAGTAGCCTATCGTTGGAAAACCCATTTAGCGCCATTCCTCAGGTCCGTCGAGAGGGGGTCCAGGGGGAACATTTGACCCCGAGCCCCGCACTTTTGACAGGCCCCATTTTGCGTCTGCAGGTAGTTATTATTACCTTGTTTTTTTGATTGGATCGTAAGCTTATTAAAGGAAAACTGGGTCAGTAACATGAGTTATAAAGCATTTTAGATGCCTTAAGCAGGGAGTCGAACCGAACCTGAACCGCGAACCGGTAAAAACCGCTTTTTTTTGGTGAACCCGAACCGAACCTGAACCGTTTGAATTTGAGATCATTGAACTTGAACCGAACCGAATTTTTAATATTTCAAATCGGTGAACCTGAACCGAACCCGAACCTTTAACATTTCAAATCTGTGAACCTGAACCGAACCCGAATCTTTAAAATTTTATGCAAGTGAAACCGAACCTATAATATTTTGTGGACATAAACCTGAACAGAAATCGTTTAGTAACAATGTTTGAATCTGAGCTGCTGATTCTTAAAAAATATTAATAAAAACCTCTAGACATGTGCTGCGATGCGTAACATTCTTTCTGCTTACTTGGAGTTTTTTCTCGTTCTTCCGGTAACTTTACAATATCCTCAACTAAATCTAGTCAGGTTTTTTATTTGTTGACGTTTCGTTGGTTCTGACAACCAACATGATCAGAACGATAAAGCACTGACCTATTCCAGCCTTTGCAACATTTTTTTTGCTTTTCAAAATTTACTGAATTTTTACATTTTTATTCAACCTTAATTGATTCGAGCATGCAATTTATAATTCGTTATTTTAATGACATAAGACCCTAATTTAGATTTGGCCAAATTAAAGATTTTAAAGTGAACCTGAACCGCGAACCGATAAAAACCGCTTTTTTCGGTGAACCCGAACCGAACCTGAACCTTTAAAATTTGGATTCAGTGAACCTGAACCAAACCTGAACCTTAAAAATTTGGTTTTGATGAACCCGAACCGAACCCGAACCTTTAAATTTTGGTGCCACTAAACCCGAACCGAACCTGAACCCAAATTTTTAAAAAGTCTTGAACCAGAACTGAACCTTTAAAAATAAAGTTTCTTGAACCTGAACCGGAGCGATACTTTAAACGGTTTGACTCCCTGGTCTTAAGAAAACACAAAAACCTTTTAATCGATCGCACAATTGTACGTCACAACTCACATTGAGCTATAGTCAGGGCCGGTGCTAGGAACTGCGGGGCCCAATTAGAAATCTAATCGCGGGCCCCCTCTTTTCATAATAAAATGTATAGACGTTTGTGTCTCATGAAAAAAACATGTAAATGAACCAAAAAAATAGACATTTAATACCTGCTAAAAAAACAAATCTAAGAGCCGGCGCCAGAGCAGTCGTCTTAGGGGGGCCAAGCCTTTATCAAGAGGGGTCAAACATTTAATCAATTCTGTAAACTACAAAAAAAGCTTTCACGCCACGTCGTCGTTTGGCGGGGCATCTCTTCCAAGACAGATGAAAGGACCAAGGCCGAGGGTTTATCCTTTTACCACCCTGGCCACCAAACTGCTTGGGTCAGATGCTGACTGTAAGGGACTTCAGCCAGCATCTTGTTTCGTCATCCAAAACCATTAGACCAAACATACCTCGGGGTGCTCGATGTATGGGACACTGTGAGATGATGCGATCTGCGGTTTGTTCACTGGCACCACACTCACAATTCGCTAGAGGAGCGAGACCCCATTTGTACATGGACGAACAGAAACGTTCAACACCAGAACGCAGACGGTTGAGCTTGACCCAGGCTGCCCTGGGTAGACCCATACCCAAGGGTCTGGAGCTAGCCTTGGGAATGAAAGCGTGGAGTGACAATGCGTTGGCAGAGTACTCCATGTCCCATTTCGTGTTCGTCCACTCGGCTGCACGGACGTCCATCTCAGAAAGACTGTCTAGTAATTTCCGAGCAGCAGGTACAAATGAGCGTCTAGATTTCAATCTCTCCTTACATACGTCCTGTGACTCATGAAACTGGCCATGTAAAATGTGGTCAGGGTCCAGGGAGCTGCGGTTGGCTAGGGAGAGTGTCGCTCCTTGGCGGCGAAGCTCAGGTGGCTGGATGCCTGAAAGAACCGGAAGGTAGACCAATGGAGTGGGACGCAGGCACCCAGTGACAATGCGCAAGGCGTCATTTATTACACTGTCGATAAACCGTATGTGCACGCTGCGGCACCAGACTGGTGCGCAGTACTCGGCAGTCGAGTAGACCAGAGACAGGGCAGCTGTGCGTAATGTCTTAGCGCTAGCACCCCAACCTGTTCCGGCAAGTCGCCTCAACAGTGAGACGCGAGCACTTAACTTCTTGCGCAATGCTTCCAGGTGAGAACGATATGTGAGCGATCTGTCCAGTTTGACCCCAAGATAAGTGGGAACTGGACAGAAAGGTAAGGTCTTACCGATGTTACAGACCTTAAGCTCACGCTTAGCCTCTCGATTGTGGAGGTGAAAGGCCGCCGTCACCGTTTTAGTGTGGCTAAGCTTCAATCGCCAGGTCTGGAGATATTCCGAGAGTGTAGTCATGTCCTGGCTTAGAGTCCTTTCCAACTCCTTCCATTCTCCAGATGTATGAAGTATCGCCAGGTCGTCGGCATAGGCGAACTTCTTGGAGGTTATGGAGGGGATATCATATGTATAGATGTTGAAAAGGAGGGGGGCCAGGACCGATCCCTGGGGGACGCCGTTTCTCAGGCGTCGTAACCTGCTAGGCTTGCTGTCGCCAGTTGTAAGGGTGAAGCTTCTGTTACGGATCAGCTCCATAATCATACGAACCATGTGCTTGTCCGGCAGAAGCCGCAACAGCTTGCAGGTGAGGCCACGGTGCCAGACAGTGTCATAGGCAGCTGTCAGGTCGATAAAGACGGCACCGGCCTTCTTTTTCGCTTCGAATGCATTCTCAATGCTTTGCGTGAGCAAAGTGACTTGATCCACGGTGGATCTTCCGCGTCGAAAACCCGCCTGTTCCCGTGGGAGCAAAGGGTCAATAAGAGGTTCGACGCGGGCGTAGATAAGTCGCTCGAGAATCTTGCAGGGAACGCAGAGCAAGGAGATCGGACGATAGCTCTTTGGGTCCTCTACCGGTTTCGAAGGCTTTGGGATCGCTACTACTAGCGCTCTTCTCCAGATCTTAGGAATTTTGAGGTGGTGCAGGCAGGAAGATAGGAAGCCACGTAGCCAAGATTTTAAGCTGGCTCCAGCATGGATTATCAGCTCCGGACAAATGGAATCAGGTCCAGGAGCTTTGCCTGGTTTTAAATGTTGGAGGGCAGCAGCGAACTCCCGATGGGAAAAACTCCCGGAGACATTCGCAGGATGTAATGGATCAGCCCTCCAAAGGTCAGACACTTCCTGTAAAACGAGCCGAGATGAGCGTCGATTCACACCTTCGTATTTCCCGTTTTTAACCAGCTGAGAAGCAATAGCATCAGCTGAAACGGGACATTGACGAGGGGATTGTCGTGACCTACCAGTCAAGTTATTTATAGTATTCCATGCCAGCCGGTTGGAGTGCGAAAAGTCAATGTTGCGGACCGTCTCTGACCAGCGATTTCTCCGCTTCCCGTCGAGCCTTGTGAGTAGGGCTGTGGCAGCCCTATCCGAATCAGGGCCCCCAGGTGACTGCAGGAAATGCTGATAGAGGTCTTCACACTCCGCATCCCAGCAAGGTATGTGGTTTGATCGTCGACCACGAGGGATGCATTTCTTCGCCGCAGGGCTTATTACCTTGCAAAAGCACTGGTAAACCTGATCGATGTTTTGAGATTCAGGTGGCGGTATACTCTTGGCCTGTTTGTTGGTTAGGTTAGAATAGTGGTCCCAGTTGGCCTTGCGGAAGTTCCATCGCTTTACAGGCTTGCTCGGTTTTGGATGAGCAAGTTTGGGTGGACTTATAAGCGAGGGTCGATGTTGTGACCTTGGGAACTTTCCTAAGATACGTCTGTCTGGTAAGCGACTGTCCAAATCGACACTGGCAAATGCAAGATCTGGGTTGGTGTCTGTTTTCCAGCGGCCAGAGTGGAAACTGGCGGCCTCCTTGGGGCTATATAGCAGGGTGAAGTTGTTGGCACTGGCCCAGCCAGCCAGGCATTCACCATCTGGATTGTTATTATTATAGCCCCAGTCAACATGGTGGCAGTTGAAGTCGCCAGCATAGAGGCAGGGATGGGGGAATGCTGGAAGATCAGATGCTTGCATCCGTGTTGGAGGGGGTTTGTAGACGTTGACTATGTTATAGTTATCAACATCCACGCACACCCACTCGATCTCCGATGTTGGTGGGGACTGGTCGATTAGGATCCACTTCAGACGCTCATGGACAAACGTAGCAAGACCATGCTTCCTGCTCAAGGAAAACCCAGCTAGATGGTAGCTCGGAAGATCTAACCTTTCTACCGAGGTGCAATGGGTTTCCTGTAAGAGGATGACGAGTGCCTCACACTGTAACGCAAGATGATGCAACACGCTCATCTTGCTTGCAGTGAGGCCATTTTTTCGATGTTCAGTTGGAGAATGCTGGGCCTTTGGAACTTGTTGACGGTGCGCCGAAGATGCGCATCGCCCCGTCCTGAAAAGGACGTTTGCCGCTGCCCAGCTTGAGCATCGTTAGGTGTCTCGCCGTTAAGGCAGATTCGGTTTCTGTCAGCCAGATTAAATAGCGTAGACAGAGTAACGCTCCGGGCTACGGGAAAGCATCTGCCATCCGGAGTACGCCACAATCTTCTTTATCAACGAGAACTTTGCAGCGAGCTGACATTGATTTGAACTTTACGATGCCGTTTCTGTGCAAGTGTTGTATATCACAGTTATCTCAGTTGTTTTACGAGTTCGAAGACAAAAGAAAAGCAGTGAAACACGCTTATAGTTGCTTGTTGTGTTGTTAGCAAACGCAATTTCCATATTTGATATTCTTAATTCGAACGAAGCGCAAAACAGTTCCGGCGAAGCTGTTTTAACAATACATAAAATGTTTAAAATTATGCTTAAAAGCCGCTGTCTTTAAAAAAGTAAGATTGTTGATTGGAGGTTAAGGTGGGGGGCAAGCTTGCTGTATGTGGGGACCAGGCCATTCTTTTGCGCCGACTCTGCTTTTATTGATTACTGTACTTTAAACATCAAGAAAGCCGGCCAATTAGTTAAATAAGTTTAAATTTCAGACAAGCATTATTTTATGGTAATATCTTGAAAATTATGCCACAACGCAGTATGTTGCGAATACATTTTTCTGAATTTGGAACTCCTTCAAATAAGCCTAAATATGTTAACAAACAATAAACAAAAACTACCGGAAAGATTTTTCAAAATGCATTAAAATTGTACTTGTTGTACGAAAATTTTAATAAATTTCCGAGAACGCATGGGCCTGGATTTCCTAGAGATAGTTTTGTCCATAAATTGCTTCAAATGAACTCGACCTGATGTTGCCACTGTGCTATTGACTTTGTTACCATAAATCTTGAAGGTTTCTCACGGCTTTTGCTTTTATTAAACAAAATATATTTTACAATTTAACTTAAGTGTCAATTGCTTTGGTGGAGAGCGTGCATCCTTAAACAGACACTAAAAAGCTGCAACTGAATTTAACATGAAACCCCCCTAAAACTACCTCCAGGCGTTTACTTGTGAACAGCAAACCCACGTGACCAAACAACTGCTTGGCTTTTTTTTACCAAAGCTTGGTTTCAGAGCCGGATTGAGAGAATGAGAGGCCTTAGGCTTAGGTTGTGTTGATATCAGGTAGGCCGCTAGTGATCATAGGTCGCTGATCAGACTTATCTGTAAGGTGGCCATGGTTGATCTCGAAAACAAAAAGGTCGCTCCGTAATCGCGTCGAGCTCTTTCGCTTGTGACGAGGTCCCTCGTTTCTCCGAGGCCTTAGGCTTAATTCAGCCTGATTTGCCTAATGGTAAATCCGACCCGGCTTGGTTTGACCAGATACCGAGTTGCCGATTTTTTCTATTTAGCCTAACCCTGATTTAAAAGAAAATAGCAATGATTCATAGATATTATGCACCGGTTCAACTTTTGGCACTTTCATCTATTTTGTATCTCACAGTACAGAAAGGGACTCCCACTAGCGCGGGGCCCCTTAAGGTGCGGGGCCCAATTTGGTCTAATCAGTTAAATCGGCCTAAAACCGGCCCTGGCTATAGTAATAACCAAGTGTTTTCTACTTGCTTTCTAGTAATGGTAGTTGGTATTCCCAAGTCCCAATGCACAATAAACTTTAAAAAAAAACAAGAACGCTGGGGTCTTGCATGAAAAACAGCTAGAATGTAGTTGAGATGCAAATGTAAGACTGCTAGCAAAATTATGAATTTAATGTGGAAGATGCGTGATTCTATTTTAAGTGAACCCAATTTCTGGATTTTTAGTTGAGCCAAGTGGCTCAAATAGTATCAGTTTAGTCGATAACAAAGCATTGGTGTTTCAACTGCATCTAAGCTGTGGTAAAAAACTTTCGGTTTGTCACCAAGCTACCGCATCGGAAACAGCACTATAGTCTAATGCGCTTATCTTCGCGTTTGAGTGAATTTGAATGATAATAATAACGACCCAACTAACGACCTAGATGAATCAATCATAGAAACAAGGTTCTGCAGTTAAGTCAAATGTGTGACCACTCTGACCTCTTTTTGCTACAGCCGTAATTTGATTGTTTGTACTGTAGGTAAAAGATATCACAGACAACAAAGCATGTTTTTTTTACTAGGAGAGTAAGAGTACCGGTATAGATTATATTTTAATTAAGATGTCAACAAAAAAGTGTGAGAGCGGAGCATCTAAGCAAAAGCGACGAAAGTTGCAAGAAAGTGCTGTAAAATATTCACTCTCTATTGTACAATTTTTGAATCCAAGACGTTGTGCTATCGCATGCCCGCATCAAACCACCATGCGCTAAAAAAATAACTTCAGAGAGCAAAAATGGGGTCAGAATTTACAGAAGAGTGTACAGTAGGCCTATACTGATTCTATCGTTTTCGCGGCTTAAGTTAACACTGACGTCATCGAGGGCTCTTTTTTGCTATGTGGCCCCCGATCTCTACTGGCTCTCGACGGCCCTGCCATTCCCCACCTTTGACTGATAAACAGGTGACCGGCAACTCTATTTGCCAAGCGGCGGCAAGAAAATTCAGCAAATTTGCACTTTAAGGAGTCAAAATAGCTAGGCATTGCTAGCTGGGTAGAAAACTAAGGTCAATCACACACTAAAAAAATTTATGCAATTACAGTCTATCTAGTAGTATAGTGTTGGACAAAATAAATGAAGCAGGATTCTTTTCTTCTTAGGCGGTTTTGTATTTTCTTACCACCAAAGTCAACAGGCAAGGAGCAAACGTTTGCGTTATTCGAGTCACTTTGGGCTCAGTTGCAACAGCGTGGAGCTGCAAACAAAAAACAACGCGATTCACTGACGGCACGCTTTGATGATCTTGCGTATACCTCTTGCGACAGCAAAACTGACGTCCATGACTTTGTGACGCAGCAAGAGTGTTTTTCCGCAAATAACAAATTGCGAAGACATCATTAGCATGATCATCACCAAACCGTACTAAGGCTCAGGGGTGGTCATCATGAACAAAAGCAACTATACCGAAAAGATGAGCAGCATTTTACTTAAAGAGACGAAATTCGAACGTTTTGAACCAGCGTCGACTTGCGTTAACACCACCGCTATTTAGGCACGACTTCAGAAGTGACTCTTTGAATTATTAAGGCCATGGTCACAGTAAGTTGAAAATTGAATTATTAAGGCCATAGTAAGCTGCTGCATTTGGGTGCGGTAGACTGAGGAGACCATTTGATCTTTCACCGCTTCCCCCTGCGCTTTTGGGTCATGGAAATAAATTGATTTGATTTAGTTTGATTTGGTCATGGTCAAATTGGTCATACGTGAACAAGTGTACTGATCGATAAGCTCCGTAGGCCCCCAAAAATCACGGATGTATGGACTGCCGAAGACATACAAGCCGAAACTTCTATTGCGTCCTATCTTATTATCTATGAAATGACCGGCTCGGCTCACCATGAATTAAGCAATGGGTTAGCCAGTTTACTACAACCGGTATTGGACCCTCTCACAGTAGGCCTACACTGAACTTAGGCTACACTAAATTTTAACAGCTCAGATGTCCGAGTGGTAAGAGCATTTGCCTTTTCAGCGGTAGACTCGGGTTTGATTCCAAGTCGGATCAAACCAATGACATAAAAATTGGTATTCACAGCTTTTCTGCTTGACGCTCAGCACTACTGGGACGGTGGAGAGAACAAGCCGGCAAGCTTACATCTGCTTACACGTTATGCCGTTGGGAAAGGCACTCAGCGAAGCGAGCTCATCACAGCGCTTTGATCGTTTTCTCGTGATAGGAGGATAAATATGCAACTAAATACAACACTGCATTTCTGACTTGTTTACGCAGCCGATTACATTCGAAGAGTGGGCTGGCAAATTGATAGTTTCATGTGTTAATTCGATTTAAGTAGCTTGTTCACGAACGTTCTCATGGATGGAGCCGTCACGGTGTCTGGTGACACGCTGTGTGAAACTCTGATTCTCAACCTTGCATTGCAAAGCAGGTATTGGTGGAACTGTTGCATAGTCCCACGAAAGTTTATATTTCATCAGGCACTTGGTTAATTTTATCAATTGTAGAAATCGCTTGACTTGAATCATTATGACCTGCCAAATTTAGGTTAGCTATCTTACGCAAGCTTAACGCTGCACTGAATGTGGAATCAAAGAATGGTTACACAGCATAAAAGACATTAAATTGAACCGGCCCTCATCAAGTTTAGTAATCTAGCTAATTACAATTGTAAATAATATTTAAACCATTATAGGCTATATTGAGTAACGTACGAGCGATGGAAAAACCAGGAAATTTCAATAATGTTACCACTGCCAGGAAGGATAGCAAAAATCCAGTACACTTGTTCGTTTTTTGGCTAGCTTCTAACGGTTAAGAGATAAAGTATAAGCATTTTCGTAATAAACAATAAAATGTTATATAACTTAGCATAGCAAGGGTGCTTATTTATGATTTATGAAAGAACATGAGTATAATATTATAACTTTACATGTGGCCAGGTAGGACTATACGCAAAAGCTCTCCTACGGTGTTTTTGAAATCGCAGTTCAAGTTGAGACTATTATCATTTAGGCCTAGAATTACAAAATCTGTTTTACCTCGCATCGTTCCTTTAAGCCAGGGGTGTCCAAAGTCCGGCCCGCAATGAGTTTTCATACGGCCCGCCCCTGTGGTCGCACAATGTGTTATTTTTGGCCCACAGGGTTACAGACACTCATAAAGCTAATAATCATACTAATTCAACTTGCAAGTTTCTTTTTTGATTCAGAATAATGGCAAAAAACTTTCTGAGAGAAACTAGAAAAAACTAGTGAGATAAACTTAGAACTATAATTACGTAATAAACGCGTAATAATCGAAAACAAGTAATTCATGTGCCCACCTATGTAATAATCAAAACTGAGTGATGCCCACCTACGCGATATTTTACGTTTATCACTACTCTCGAACCAAACTTGACTAGTGTATTGAAATTAAGATCTCAGTTTCATCCTTCACATTGACACAGCTGCATTTTACTTTCTGGATATTTCAATTTTTGGTAGAAGTGCAGATATTGTATTGTAGAACAAAGTGCTTTATTATTATTATTATTATTTATTTTTTTCGCTAATGCACGCTAACATACAGTACAAAAACAGCATCAAGAATAGCACGAGAATGTAACATGCGCTAACAGGGAAAAGTGACAAAACCCAGAGAGTTTAAAACGTGCATCAAGTTATGTAAACACTAAACAAATAATTAGTAGATGTTCTGCACGGCCACAAAAGCTAATCCAGACTCAGCAAATTTAGGTTTAAAAAAACAAATTACAATATAGAGCCCAAAATTTGCTCTACCAAAGACACAGAAAAAAAATACTGTATGTACAATTTATACAACTATGTACAAGCAGTGTGTACAAGGACTGTTTCATACGCCATTCTCATGGGTGACGATCAAAGTAAGTATAGAGATACAGGCTAATTTGGTTTGCTCAGATGCTGTTTCAATTTAGATAAAAATAGCGATTTAGATTGTAATGACTTTATGTCATTCGGGAGAGCATTCCACACCTTAACCCCACTGTATTCTATTGATTGCTGAGTGGAGCTTTTAGAGTAAAATGGGTAGTGATAGGCCTTTTTATTTCATGTTAAAATGGAGTGAACTATGGAGGAAAAATAAAGCCGCTGTAAATCTCAAAACTGGACGTTTCGACAACATAAATTCAGCTGTCATCATCAGCAGTGTATGCAAGGCAGTACAAAACTGTAAGAACTAGAATTTACAATTCTAACTACAAGTAATAGCATAACCCAGACAACGGTTCAAAATAAGTATTATAATTATAACGTCATAAACCAAAAGCTAATAAAAAGACTGACGGAGTTAAATCAACAACCAAATAAGTAAAGAGGAGCGGATTTGGAGTCAACGTTAAGCAATGGCTCATATTTTTGAATAAAAAGTGACTCAAGAATTAATAAGCGTGCAGAATCACCAGAGCTACTAAGAATGTTCGGTTTGGCAAAGTCCACTTTATGGTCAGGATTGTCCATTAAATGTCGGCACACCTCGGATTTATCCGAACTGGAATGCTCCTTAAGTCTGTTAATAAGATTACGTCTAGTCTGTCCTATATAGCTAGAACCACAAGAACACGTTAATTTATATACAAGCCCATATTTCATCAAGGTCTTTTGCTGATCTTTCAGGCGAAAGTTATGTCCGATGTTCCAGGTGGTGTCGATAATCCGTAGAATAACTCGGTTCCATGTATGCTTTTCCATTAAGGCGGACAGCTCTTTTTTGAGTTGCATTGACATGTCACCTAAAAAGGGCAACCGAGCAATAACTGTTCTACAATTTTTACGTTTTTCAAGGTGACTCAACATCTTGTCATATTTACGATTAAAAAATCTCCTGACACAACTATCTAAAAAATAAGCAGGATAGCCATTGCGACCAAGCATAACCTTGATATTATCCACCTCTGAACAAATGCTTTCATAAGAACTACAGATCTTGTAAGCACGATCGAGCAAACAATTGACCAAGTTATATTTATAGCGGCGTGGTACAAAGCTGCTCCATTTGGAATATAATCCAGTGTTGGTCGGTTTGCGAAATGTACTGGTTGTAACTGTCGTTGAACTGTTATCTACTAAAACATCCAAAAAATTAATACATTTGTTATTTTGAATTTCAGTGGTAAACTTTATGTTAGGATGTACTTCATTCAAACTGTCACAAAATATTTTGATGGAATCAAGGCTATCAAAAACAACAAAGCAATCATCCACATACCGGTAAAAAATTGATGGCTTATGATTTGAAAGCGTTCTCGACAGAGCTTTGTCCACTAGATGGTTCATAAGGACATCAGCCATAAGACAAAATAAACTGCCACCCATAGCCACACCGTCAGTTTGCTCAAAAAGTTCTCCATTGAATGAGAAGGCACCTCCTTGAACTGTCCATTTTAACAATTTCCTCATGCTATTTTTATCTATTCCTTTAAGAACAAAATCTGTGTCATTGTCGAATAATTTATCCAATATCAAATTAATAGTATAATCAACCGGTATGTTAGTAAAAATCCAATATCACTTGATGAACGCAGAGCTCTTAAGTCAGTATCTCACAAGCTTAAGTCTTTGGGAATTGACGTGGGTCTAGCTATGGATAATGAGCCTAAAGTGGTAGTCAATCTGTCGAGCCGTAACCTTTCAGCTGTGAGATAAGCTTGTGAGATACTGACTTAAGAGCTCTGCGTTCATCACGTGATATT